>JAQHUG010000241.1:2130397-2143126 GCA_028555095.1 Dicrostonyx torquatus
AGAAAGAAAGAAAGAAAGAAAGAAAGAAAGAAAGAAAGAAAGAAAGAAAGATAGAAAATCCCTCATGGAAAAGACACTGCCTTGGGTTCCGTTCCTCATCAGTGCAAAAACAGTAAGAAGCCACTAGCACACAGGAGGGTAGGCGGTTCCTACCCTAGAGCTGCGCTAACCCTAGGAGAACATCTGATTGGCTCAACCACGCGTCACTTATCTAATCAGCCGAGGCCAGGAGGCAGCTGGCTTTGTCCTGTCACTGAGGCAAGTCAAGATTTCCCGGAGAGGCGCCAATGCTGTGTCATCCCAAAGGCCTTCTTTCCAGGGGTGGCCTTACAAATGCAGAATGGTTATTATGACTGCTGGGAAGCATCCAGAAGGGACGCTGGCTGTGCGGCTCCAAGGTATACCACACGCATGAGGTGCGAGCATCAAGTCTCAAAAACTTCCACTAACTTTAGGTGCTTCACCCCACGGCTGCAGATACATGCTCTGGATTGGACAAGCCCCCACCTCCTGGGAACTCTCCTGCAGTGCAGCTTGTCCTGTCCTTACATCTATCCAGGTCTCCCAGGTCCTGCTTCTGCTCTGTCCCCTCCCTGTATGTCCTCCCTCCCCCTAGGGAGCCACCTTTGCCCAAAATGACAGTATTGTGTGCATGGTTATTTCATTCAGGAGTGTGGGGAGCATGGGGTGGCAGTGACTTAAGAAATCAGTCCTTTCTGCGTGGCCTTCCTGATTTCCCACGCCTTTAGGCCGCTTCCTGCCCTGGAGCCCCTCCCAGAGCCGACCTCTGCACTCCAAAGCCCGGATGTGGCAAGAGCAATGTTTTTGGAGTCTGTTCGGCAGCGTGGGCCGTCTTGGGTAGACTCATCGCGCGCCTGGAACCAGATATTCAGCAGTTGCTTGTGACTCAGATCCAGCTACGTTGCTGGCCTGCAAGACCAGACTATTATTCTGCAAATGTGATCAACAGGAGCCGAAGCGTCCTCTTTCATCCGGCAGCCTGTTTGTCCGGCCAGGAGCCATTGGCTCGCAGCCGCACCACTTCGAGCGGCGCGCGACGTGGATGTGAGATCCATACGCGCCACAGCCAGGCTAGCGCGGGTAAACGACGGACAGCGCATGTGCCACGCCGCACGTCAGCCCGCCACTGGTCAAGAGTCCAACCCATTTCTGTCCACCCGCCTGGGGCCGATCCTAATTGTGCGCTAACTCAACCCAAAAACGCGGCCCGGAGCGGGCCCGGCGTGACGCATGCGCGTCTTGGTGTATCCTAGCGCGCATGCTCTGGAGTATGCGCGCGTCCTGGGCGGAGCAAAGCTGAAGCCGCGAAAACCGCGCGAAATCCGCGGGAACTAGCGTTTTGGCGCCATGGCGCAAAGTCGTGTTACCGATTTCTATGCTCGCCGTCGCCCGGGCCTTAGCGCCCCGCGAGCCAAGTCGGCCTGTCTCACCCCGAGCCCCAGTGGGCTTGTGACCACCGAGTTCACCCGGAGCAGCAGCCGCAAGCGCGCCCGTCCCTCCACCGAACCCGGGAGCGACCACCCCTCGCCGCCCGCGCGCCGGAGGCTGCGGCTTCCTGGATTGGTGAGACGTGCGTGGGACCCCAGAGGACCCCTGGTTAGGAGAGGAAACCCTGACTATTGGGGACTGAGAACTAAGACTGAAGGAGGATTAGAGTCTCTTTGCAGGCTGGGGGACTCCTTTCTCTCCCCAGGGGAACCAGACGTGGGTTTGCTGGGAGATTGCAGCAGGCAGGGGTTGGGGATGGGTGTTCCGCAAAGAATTGGGCTGGAGCTTCTGAAATGGAGAGAAAACACAAGAGAGCCAGGCCTGGAAGAAGAGGTCGAACAGACCAGGTGGATCTTGCCTGTGTCATCAGACGCCTCAGATGACAGACGCCCCCACCCCCCACCCGAGCCTGGCTCCTGCCCTCAGGGTCTGGTGAACTGCGATGACCTGGTTCTGTCTCCTCAGGCCAGTGCTCTTCCTGCTGAGCAGGAACCCCCCCCTTCCCACCCCAATGTACTGATCTGTGGCTTCTTAATTACCAGGACTCCTGCCCCAGTTCCCCAACTGACCCCAGCTCTCCAGCCGACCCTGGCTCCCCATCTCCTGTCAAGAGAATAAAGAGCACCGCTGTTTCAGAAGGTCCAGGCCTTTCTGCCACAGTTCAGAAGCGGGACAAGGTAAGGAGGCTGGGTTGAGGGTGGGCTGCGGGCAGGGCTATAAATAACTGGTAAAACTAACAGCACCTGTGTCCCTAGGTCCCCTCAAAGGACTCTGTCTCTGAGCTCCAGTCCTGCCTGAGGCGGGCACGTAAGTTGGGAGCCCAGGCTCGGGCCCTGAGGGCCAGAGTCCAGGAGAATGCTGTGGAGTCTTGTACATCAGATGCCAAGGAGCCCACAGAGCAACCATGGTGAGTCCTGGGGGGCCTGGGTGCCATGACTTGCAGGGAGACAATTAGTGTGCCTACGGGGCTGAGAGCCAGATTGTCTAGACATATATACACCAGTCTACTTTTCATCAGCATTGTCCCCTTGTCCCCCACCTGAAAAGGACATGGCCACTCATGCGTCTGGCTAAGGCAGAGTACTAAGTACTATGGGCAGTATGGACGCTGTGCCTGTCTCTCCAAGTTGAGTGTGCGCGGCAGGCAGGTGAGGCAGAGCTGGTGTGGGGAGCAGGCTGCTGCTTGTCCCATTCGGACGCTGTCCTCAAAGACTGCAGTAGATCCGCAAGGACTTTTTAATTTCGAGACAGGGTTTCTCTGTAGCTTTGGAGCCTGTGTTGCTGTCCTGGAACTAGCTCTTGTAGACCAGGCTGGCCTCGAACTCACAGAGATCCGCCTACCTCCTGTCTCCCAAGTGCTGGGATTAAAGGTGTGCGCCGCCACCACTTGGCGCAATTGGGGAGTTTTGCGGTTCTGGCTCTGCTATCTTGTTGTCTGTTGGTGGGGGTAGGGTCACATTGTGTGGTTTGATGGCATAAGGAGACTGCTTCCCATTTACAGTGTCGAGAAAGTCCCTGCCTACCAGCGCTTCCATGCCCTGGCCCAGCCTGGTCCCCCTGGCCTCGTCCTGCCCTACAAGTATCAAGTGTTGGCCGAGATGTTCCGGAGCATGGATACCATCGTGAGCATCCTTCACAATCGGTCTGAGACCGTGACCTTTGCTAAAGTCAAACAAGGCGTCCAGGACATGATGCGCAAGTGCGTGGTGTGGGAGAGCGAGGGTTTGGTTGCCCTCGATGTCTGATGCCAGTCTGCGTGAGCCTTCTGACCCAGCCCTCTTTCTTCTGTAGGCGCTTCGAAGAGCGCAATGTGGGCCAGATCAAAACCGTGTATCCCACATCATATTGCTTCCGCCAGGAATGCAATGTCCCCACTTTCAAGGACAACATTAAGAGATCTGATTACCAACTCACCATCGAACCCTTGCTGGGACAGGGTGAGTCTTCGGAGAGGCCCTGGGTGTGCTTGCTCATGGGTGAAATGGTTGGTGTTAGGCCTAGTTTTTGGATTTCAGTCACAGGTGGGCAGCTGGACGGGCCTGGGCTCACCTTGCTTTCTTCTTACAGAGGGTGGTGGTGGTGCCACCCAGCTCACAGCCACGTGCCTCTTGCAGCGCAGACAGGTCTTCCGGCAGAACCTGGTGGAACGAGTCAAGGAGCATCACAAGGTGGGCGCTGGAGTTTGTGGAGCCATTGAGTGGGTTCAGTCCCTACTATAAGAGGACGTGGCCTTAAGTGTCCTGCTCCCCCTTCAGTGACTGTCCTGACTGCAGATACAAAGGTTTTTCTTTCTTTTTTGGTTTTTCGAGACAGGGTTTCTCTGTAGCTTTGGAGCCTGTCCTGGAACTAGTTCTTGTAGACCAGGCTGGTCTTGAACTCACAGAGATCCGCCTGCCTCTGCCTCCCGAGTGCTGGGATTAAAGGTGTGCACCATCACTGCCTGGCAAAGATTTCTCTTAATCCCTTGCGGTGGCTATCTTAAAATGTGAGGAGGGTTGACTTTATTGCTGACACCTTCTACACCATAGGCTGGAGTTGGGGCAGAGCTGCCTGGAACCCAAAAGCTGGGGAGCTCAGATTACCTTGAGACCCTGAGAGGGATCTAGTGTCATTGTCAGCAATGCCTGTATGCTAGGAACATGCCTCTTTATACCTGGCTCTGTACCTAGGCACAGAAAGGCAGAGCAAGGTTTTCTAGCTGGGACTGAATCGAGTAGCCCAATGCTCTCCTTTCTTCCAGGCTTTCCTTGCCTCACTGAACCCCCCCATGGCTGTGCCTGAAGACCAGCTGATGCGTTGGCACCCACGCTTCAATGTGGATGAAGTGCCCGATATTGAACCCGCCGAATTGCCCCAGCCTCCTGTCACAGAAAAGCTCACCACCGCCCAGGAGGTGCTGGCCCGAGCCCGCAACTTGATGTCACCCAAGGTGAGGCTCTCTAGCCTCATTTATCCCTTCGGGGAGTATGGAGGTAACAGCTGAGTGCCTCTAGGTTGGTTGCTTCTTACTTTCTCAGCTAAAGGCACAGAAATAAGATGTGCCCCGACCCTCTCAGACACACATACCCACACACGGCAGCAGCTCAGCTGGCTGTGTATATGCTGGGAACTTGGCTTGGAGAGGGCAAGAGGCTTCCCCTCACAAGGCAGGGCCAGTTAAGTTACTGTTTGTGACATCTGACCTGTGCTTACTGTGTAGATGGAGAAGGCCTTGAGTAACCTAGCCCTGCGCTCGGCTGAGCTTGGTAGCCCTGGATCCTCTAGTCCAGCACTCCCAGCCACTCCACCAGCCACCCCACCAGCCGCCTCTCCCAGTGCCCTGAAGGGTGTGTCTCAGGCCTTGCTGGAGCGGGTAAGTCCTGGGTAATGGGTAGGGGCCTTGGTGACCAGAGGGAGCCTGGGTGACCATTTGTTGCTGACCCACTTCATGCAGATAAGGGCCAAGGAAGTCCAGAAACAGCTGGCACAGATGACACGGTGCCCGGAAAAGGAGCTTCGGCTGCAGCGGTTAGAGCGCTTGCCAGAGCTAGCCCGGGTGTTGCGCGGTGTCTTTGTGTCTGAGCGTAAGCCAGCACTCACTATGGAGGTGGTCTGTGCAAGGATGGTGGAGAGTTGCCAAGCTGCCCTGAGCTCAGGTTTGTACAGAGCAAGATGCAGGAGGGTGGGCATGGTCATGCTCGCTGTGCTCTTGGCAAGGAACTGTGTCCATTTCTGACCAGAGACGGTTTGGTTTTCTTATGTGGGCTTGTTGGAATCCCAATTCTGCCACTTAGGGCCTCGTCTCTGCATTTCAGGCCTGCTCACCAGGCTTGGAGTATGTGTGTCTTCCCCTTGTTCATTCCCCCAGGCCTCTGCTTGGATCCACTGCACACAGCAGTGGTTAAGCCTTGAGAAAGGCCATGTTGAGGGCTGTAAGGTACCAGGTTGGGTGAGTGAACAAGTCATCCAGATACTGTGCTTAAACTCATGATGCACTTGTGCAGGGGAGATGGAGAAGCACGTGCTGCTCCTAGCCGAGCTGCTGCCAGACTGGCTCAGCCTGCATCACATTCGCACGGACACTTACGTCAAGCTGGACAAAGCTGCTGACCTAGCTGGCCTCACTGCGAGGCTGAGCCACCGTGTCCACACTGAAGGGCTGTGACTGAGTTCCTCTTCGCCTGATCAGAACAACACACTTGAGCTTCTGTCTCCGTGTCACAGGCCTACAAGGGCCTACCGCCAGTATGGGCAGCGGTTTGTGCCCATGGATCTCATAAAGCGGCTTTGGGGTACCCCAGAGCCAGTTCTTTGTGGTTGTTGGGGAAATAGACTGTGAGAGCAGAGTATATTGGATGTCTGTCCATCCCACAAACTACTCGTCTAGTTCCAGGTACTGTCGGTCCAGACGGGATCCTTCGGCCAGCCTCACCTGCTCCTCCGTGCTCATGAAAGCTGCTGTCTTGCTTAGAGCCTTAAGACCCCAAACGGAAAACTTGGACTTTGGGCCAGATTTACAAGGATAGTGAGCTCTGAATGGCAGAGTGAAATTGGGCCTTCTGTATATAATGAAAATAATTTTATAGGTTTTGAGGCCAAAGTTTTTGTGAAAATGAAGATTTTTTTTTTTTTAATCTTCTATACCTATGGCCTTGGATGTGACTGTTAATCCTGGCTTTTAATACAGTCTTGCAATATTTAAATAAAAGTACTACCAAGATCAAACTGAACAGGTCACCATAAAATACTTGATGATACCCACTGTTGTATGGTGTTTTCCTCTGTGACTAGTAAGACCAGGCCAGTACAAACCTGGGTAAGAATAATCAGTGGCAGAGTGCCTGCCTAGCACATGCAAGGCTAGTTCTGCCTCCGCCTCCCAAGTGCTGGCCTCAAAATAGGGTTTTAAATAGGCAGTAACTGGACTATGCTCTTGGTCCACTGTCCATTTTGGTCCTAAAAGCCCAGAAAACTTTCTAGAGGCTATAGCTTCTATACCGAGCTGGTTTCCACTTGTTTTGAGGAGGTCCACAAAGTGACATAGCCACTCCCCCTCTCCCAGTCACCCTTTGCTGGGGGTGGGAGGATACAGAGACTTCTGACTTCCGCTTCTGGTCCTACTACAGGTTGCCAGGCAGCTGTGGAATGTGATCTGTGTAGCACGATGACAGGAAGAACTATATGTACCAAACTGTTTATTGGTTTTGCTGTGTGGTAGCCTGTAGTAGCTTTAGGACTCCGCACATAGAAAAATGCAAGGACCCAAACGGTCCATAGGCATGGTGACCAGCTGACCAGCAAAATGAACAGTCACAGGAAGGGCAGCTGGTGGCTCACAAAGGTCACTTAGGTGGTGAGGCTGAGCCATTGTCGGGGCCATAGGTGCTGGGGGCAAGGGTGCAGCAACTATTCCACCGTCCGTCACTCATACTGTAGGAGAGAGAAGAATGGCACCGGTCCTAGCTTCTCTCTGCCCTTCAGTGAAGTCAGCTCCACCAGGCTCACACACTCCACCACCTCAGCCCGAAGCTGGCCCAGCAGTTCACAGGCAGCACGCATGGTTCCTGGGGTGAAGGGACAAGGGAAGAGAAGGTTGTAAGGCTCTCTGCTGAGTCAGCACCCCGGACAGAGCTTGTCCCTTTGAAACCCGTGGCTCTTACCTCCAGTGGCCAGGAGATCATCCACAACAACCACTCTCTGCCCAGGTTCTAAGGCGTCTTTCTGGATTTCCAGCTCAGCCTGCAGACAGGAGTTAACAAGTGACCCCCACCCCTAGCCTTTCCACGCTTCCTGGTGGTATAAACCTGGTTTCAGACTTGCCCACGTTGACTCCTGGACAGCTACCCACCTACCTTGCCATACTCCAGGGCATAGGAGGCTGACACTGTGGGGCCTGGCAGTTTCCCACGCTTCCGGATGAGCACACAGCCCAGGCCCAGCTCCTGAGCTAGGGAGGGGCCAAACAGGAAGCCCCTGGAGTCCAGGCCTGTTAGGGTGAGAGAGGGGTGTTGTTGGAGCTGAGGGTTGGGGGATTTCCAAAAGACCTAGGATTGAGAGAACAGTACTGGCCAGGAATACTAGTTCTTACTAGCTATAGCTAGAAGGCTGCTGGCTGCTGGGTAGCTTCTTAGCCTTGGGGGTGTTGTTTGTTTTCTACCTCAGGGTCACATATGGTGGCTTTTGCCACCTCTTTTTTTTTTTTTTTTTTTTTTTTTTGAGACGGTTCCTCTAGCTTTGGAGCCTGTCCTGGAACTCGCTCTGTAGATCAGGCTGGCCTTAAACTCAGAGATCTGCCTGCCTCTGCCTCCCAAGTGAGGGGATTAAAGGTGTGTGCCTCCACCACTCAGTTTGCCACCTCTCAAATACAGCATCTACCCAGGAGCACTTTGGTTTTTTGTTGTTGCTTTGTTTTGTTTTTGAGACAAGGTTTCTCTGTAGCTTTGGAGCCTGTCCTGGAACTAGCTCTTGTAGCCCAGGCTGGCCTCGAACTCAGAGAGATCCGCCTGCCTCCTGAGTGCTGGGATTAAAGGCATGCGCCACCACCAGCCGGCTACCCAGGAGCACTTTATCTGTAGTACAGAGTACGAGATGGGTCACCTCCAGGGAGGTCTGAGTAGTGATGCACTGTGGCCTCTGAGTACTTGTCAGGGTCACTCTGTTGTCTGGAGTTCTCACCATCTGGGATAGGTCTGACTCCCCTGGTGGGCATTCAGCGACCCTAGGGTGTTTCATGGAGCCTGATACACAACAGGTGTTCAGCACAAGATTGTGTGGGAGAGATACTCTAGTATAGTCCTGAGGGAGAAGCAGCCCTTGAGGCTACCAGACTCTAAGCCTGTCCTGGCACGCCCCCGTCTGTCGCAAGGCTACTATGGCATTTTTTAGCATCTAGCTCATCCTAGAGACTACCCCTAGCTAGGCTGTCCATTTGGAGGTTCCAAGGCCTTCTTCAAAGTTCTCAAAGCGCACATATGCTCCTTACAGTCCTGCTGTCAGGCTGCTGGTCAATCTCGCGCCCTAAAGGAGGAAGATCTGGCCCTGAACATGGACACTGAGGACCGAGGTCAGAGGACCTAGCAGGGGTGGGAGACGCAGTAATCATCCAGGGTCAACAAGAGATTAAGGCAGGTAAGAACAGAGTGCTAAAGGAGGGTCAGGGGTTGAAGAAAGAGGAGTATAGGGAAGAGACGGAGGGAAGCCTGGACAGTGGGGAACCGGCACGGCCACTCGCCTGCGATGTAGTCGATCTTGCCGCCATGCGTAGACTTAAGGTGACTGGCCAGGAGGCGGATGGAAGCTCGGAAGGAGTCAGGGTCTTTCAGGAGGGGCGAGATATCCCTGGGAACAAGGACAGACGAAGTGGGGGCGGAGGCTCAGCAAGATTCCCCCCCACGACTGCCCACGCGCCTGCGCCGGGAGCCGAGTGCAGGGCGCCAACGCCTCGCGGGCTCGTGACCTCACCTGAACAGCACGCCGGGGATGGGGAAGTCGGGGAAACTGCGGATGCGTCGCGCCACCAGCTGCAACTCAGGTTCCGCCATAGCCGCATGCAGGAGGGAGAAAGGGCAGAGGGAGTGTAAGCCGACTGGAGTCACGCCTGTCCAGAGAACAAGGGTGGGGCGTCCTCGGTGGGCGGGGCTTCTGGGGCGGGGCGTCCTTAGGGAGTGGTCCTGCACGAGGGGCAGCAAGGGAGGGGGCGGGGCCTCTGGGAGACGGGGGTGGAGGTGGCCTCTGGCAGGAAGTAGCACTTTAGCTGGAAACCTTAGGTGACGTCAAATTGAAAGCCTGGGGTTATTTCTGGGTGGAAAAAGGATACGATCCTTGGTACCCTTTTGGGTTCTGGCTCCCGCACGCTTGCCTATTAAGTCCCGCTTTTCCCAGGGCCCGCCTTCTGGACCTGGAGTGTACTGCGCTCCTAGCGCGCAGTGTGAGCGGACTCAACCCTGCTTTCCCAGAATTAGCCCGGAAGGGAGCTGGCGGATAGCCTCAGGTCCAGAGGTGCAAGTGCATTACGTCTGACCTGGAGTGGAGGGGAGAAGCAGGGTAGCACTTCGGGGTGGGGGTGACTGCCTACCTTGGGGCCACAGACCCTCTTGTGCTTCTGCAGCAAGATGTATCCTTTTCACTTTGGGGAGGGGACCAGAAGATCTGGACAGAAGACTGGGATCTACCTGCCCAGTGTAGTACCTGGGCCTACAGGTAGTGATTGGAAGACTGTCCTCCGAGTTATCAGTATCATCTTCAATACGGTTGTTATTACTCAAAAGAAATCCTTCAGATTGGGCCTATGTTCTGTCAAAGGAGAGGGTGTGATCCTAACTATTCTCTTCCTCACTCCCACCTCCCTGCCTGCTCCAATTCTTCCATCAGTGGTGGTCTCTGGAGGTGCTAGAGTACACGCGTGTACACACACACAGGGTGGAAGGTTAACTGAAGGGGAAGTTGTCATTCATGCTGGATTGAGGCTTTCAGTTAGGGTGATGGAGCTGCTTTGGGGTCATCCATGCTCCTGTAATCAATGAGCTCATTGGACCCAGTGGTTCCTTTGGTCTGTCATTGGTATTCTATCTGAGGCATACAGATGTTTATGTCTCTCCAGGAGAAGTTCATACAACAGGGACATGGGCCATCTAATGTACAATGTCTCCCATCTTTATTCCAAACACCAGGATAGGTGGGCATGGAGGCATATACATTTAATCTCAGCACTCAGGAGGCAGCTACAGATGGATTTCTGAGTTTGAGGCCAGCCTGGTCTACAGAGTGAGTTCTAGGACAACCAGGGCTACACAGAGAAACCCTGTCTAAAAGAGAGAGAAGAGAGAGGGAGAGAGAGAGAGAGAGAGAAGCAGCTAACAGCTAACACATCTCTTGTTCCTTTATTCTTGGAACAGAATAATTATAAGATAATTTATTCTCTCAATGTCTCTTCATTGTCATTTTCCAACCTTCACAATTCAGCTTCAGCACTACAATCATTGCACAGATGTGAGAACTTGTTCAGGATGGACAACTCCCATGAGCCTTCAGGGAAGGGGTTTAGCGATTATATCTTGTAGCCTGCACATGACAGGAGGCAGGTACAGCAGAAGTGGTCCCATAGTGTGCTGAGCCAGAGCCAGAAATTTAGGATGTCATCTTCCTGTCTCTTGGGGGCAGTGACTGACCTCACCTTGGACCAGACAATGAGATATCTTTGTCTCTTGTTTGCAGCCAGTGGGAAAAGAGGGGGGTCACTCCAGGGAGTTGACATGGGGGTGAGGACTGATGCCCAGGTAGATGTTGGCTCCTTGTCACAGCACTGAAATCTTCACCTAGTGAGAAGGCAAAGTGACAGGCCTCAGACCCTGGGCTGCAGCGCTGGGTCACGGTCAAGGCCAGCAGGGCACTCAGAACTTCTTCAATAGCCGGCTGGGAAGATGGTCCGCAGTGCTAGAGAGCAGACTCCAGGACCAGGTCTCCAGTGTATGCAGTCTTGGATCCTTGCTACTGGCTGCAGAGGCCATCCAGCCAGTGGTGGGTAGGCAGAGGACAGCTGGTCTCTTTCACCCATCAGTCCCAAGGCCAAAGCCTTCTAGGCACTTGCAGAGCAGGCTGGAGATTCCGATCTTGGCTAATGGGGCCAGGAGCACTTCTCAGGGACAGACTCAGGAGGTGTCAGACACTTTCCTAATTTTTCACAGCCTGGGGGTGCCCAATTCTAGAAAATGAAATTCAAGAAAATGAACAGTTATTCAATCTGGGCACAGTTACAAGATGTGGACCTCCCGCCTCACGTACCCATTTGACCCTAGTGCACAGATGCCATCTCCATGCCTTCCAGAATCCCAGGAATGTGGAGCCCCAGGACCTTCTTCAAGCAGCAGCTCTGGCTCTGCAGACAAGGGGGCGGTGGGTGGGGTTGCAACCGGAAAGCAAGTAGCAAGGAAAGTGAGGCCCAGTGAGGGAAGCCTCAGGGCGGAACTGCACCCAACTGCCTGCATCTCAGGCAGCTTCCTAGTGGGGGAGCCAGGAAAAAGAGGCTACCATACTACAGAGAGACTAGGAGTTAGACAGACTCCCTGTTAGCTAGACAGACAGACAGACACAGGGGCTATGCCTAGGTGATATAGATGATGAAGTTCCAAGATGGCCAGCTTCTTCCTCACCCTCCTGACTCTTCACAAAAGCCTGGCAGCTTAAGACAAAAGCTTTGTAGACGTCTGTCCCCCACCAGCAGCCCCCTGTCTCCCACCAGCAGCCCCCTGTCCCCCACCAGCAGGCCCCTGTCTCCCACCAGCAGCCCCCTGTCTCCCACTGGCAGCCCCCTGTCCCCCACCGGCAGCCCCCTGTCCCCCACCGGCAGCCCCGTCCCCCACCAGCAGCTCCCTGTCTCCCACCAGCAGGCCCCCTGCTTATGGATTGGGTCAACCAGTTCAAGGCCTGCTCAGGACATGTCACACGTCAGTTCTGGACCAATCCTAGCTCTCTTCAACTGACCAACCCTAAATTAGGGGAGGAAAACTTTTCAGATACTTTAAAAGCTCAGCCCTAGGAAGAAACTGGATTTTCTGCTTCACAGAGGAGTTGTTTTTCTGTGTCTGCTACATGTGTGTTTCCTTATCCCCAATAAATGCCTTTCTTCAGCTGCTGATTCTCTGTGTGCTTGAGGCTCTGCTGCTACCTGCTGCACTCTAGATTTCTCCAGCCTTTTAGTTATTTGACTGGCAGAGTAAATGAACCTGATCAAAACCCTAGATTGTGTCACAGCAACTTATTAGGAAAAGGCCATATTCTCCGCTGAGGCCACTCACTGGACTCTACTAAAGAGCAGCTGCAGACTGAGCGGGAACAGCAATGCCCCACTGTGAGGACACTCGAGCTCTTGAGGCCCAGAACCCTGGTAGTCCTGAGAAACTCCCTGATCTACCACTGTCATTTAGAGGTCAGAACACTAGTATGGTGAGGCAGAGGCAGGAGGATCTCTGTGAGTTCAAGGACAACCTGGTCTACATAGTGAGTGCCAGGACAGCCAAAGATATACAGAGAAAGCTAGTCTCAAAAACCAAAAATTAAAAATAAAAATAAAAGAAATAGAGTTTAGGGCTGGAGAGATGGCTCAGAGGTTAAGAGCACTGCCTGCTCTTCCAAAGGTCCTGAGTTCAATTCCCAGCAACCACATGGTGGCTCACAACCATCTGTAGTGAGGTCTGGTGCCCTCTTCTGGCCTGAAGGCCAGACACGCAGACAGAATATTGTATA
>JAQHUG010000241.1:2151032-2180227 GCA_028555095.1 Dicrostonyx torquatus
CCCATCTCCTTCCTGAGGGAGTGGGGCAGATCATCCAGGAGCGTTTTTACCCATTAAACCTGGGGTTTTACTAATTCAGTGTGATTTGGTCTGATTGAATTGCTGTGTCGGCAGAGAGGCTTATGGGGTGCAGGAACTTTTCACTCAGACCTGGCCTTTAGAGCAAGAGTGGGGCCAAGGTACAGAGCGACCCCAGTGGGACAGCCATATAGCCTCTAAATAAGCCTTCTTCCTATATGTTTGCCATCAGGAGGGGACAGTGAGCAGATCCATGATTCCCAGCCCGTGGACTTGTGTCCCGGGGCAGCTCAGATGGCGTGAATTTGTCCTTTGTGGGATTCCTCCTCAGCTTCAAAACAGCCGGTGGAGACCCTAGCATCTGAAATAAGAGCACCGTGTACAGGGTGCAGAGGAGCTTGGGACAGCATGAGTCCTCCACAGGCCGACCCGCAAAACTATGCAGGTGACATAAGGCCCAGAAACTGGGGCCTATGTTAGTGACACAGAGACATGAGGGCCTGGGTCCATCAGGTAAACCCAAGACCGATGCTGGCTCTTCTGGGCCTAGCTGTAACCTTTAACAGGTGACCCACTGTATAGACCTCAGGTCTCTATGTAACACAGGCCTCTCAACTTAAGATTAAGAGGTTGGAATTGATTCCTGACATGACTGGAGTAGGCTAGGAGCCATGGCCTAGGCTGTCCCATCTAGGCCCCAGGATTATTTTCTCTAGACTGGATTTCAGCAAGAGAACAACTTTCAACTATCTAACCCTGAGCCATGAAAGATGAGCCCCTGAGACCTTGGCTCTTTGGAAATATTGTCTTACAGGGGGGAGCACAATAGCAAGGGCTATGCACATTTCTTTCTTTCTTTTCTTTTCTTTTTTTTTGGTTTTTCGAGACAGGGTTTCTCTGTGGCTTCGGAGCCTGTCCTGGAACTAGCTCTTGTAGACCAGGCTGGTCTCGAACTCACAAAGATCCGCCTGCCTTTGCCTCCTGAGTGCTGGGATTAAAGGCGTGTGCCACCACTGACCGGCGGCTATGCACATTTCAAACGTCACATATTCTCAGAAGCTATGAAAACCTGCGTCAACACAGGCCCCCTCATAGGAGACTCAGAACATGGAAGCAGCAGTTCCTTTGACAGCCAAGGAGGTGGATATGGGTCTCAGTCCTCCTGCTGGAACACAGTAAGGAATTGCTGGCGGCACTGCGGCTTTTCCTAACATCTTCTAGCCCCTTGTGAAAACACGTTCTAATCAGGACCAGCTCACACCCACCATGCCATGTAGATATGAATTCTGCCTGGAGAACCTTCCAGACAGGATTTGCTGCATGCCTTGTTGGATGGGGCTAGTCTGACAGAAGCAAAGATGGGTTTCTCTGGACTCTGCCTTAAGGAGACTAAAGGGATAGACCTTATCCCCATGTGGCCCTGCAGGAGTCCAGATAAAGATCCACATAGGCATGAGAGGGAATTTCTTCCTTCTGACTTTTATTTATTTATTTATTATTTTAGGTTTTTCGAGACATGGTTTCTCTGTAGCTTTGGAGCCTCTCCTGGAGCTAGCTCTTACAGACCAGGCTGGCCTCAAACTCACAGAGATCCACCTGCCTCTGCCCCCTGAGTGCTGGGATTAAAGGTGTGTGCCACCACCGCCCGGCCCATCTTCCTTCTGACTTTTAAACTACCCAGATTTTTGAGGCGTCAACAATGGGTATCCCAGAAAAGACCCTGAGGAGAGCACCAGGGCATGTGTGACAGCCCTCAGGTTCTAGTCACTGCAGCCTCAGATCCCTTGAGGGAATTCCACAGGCACTTCTGGGTTACAGGGACCAGGAGCAGCCACAAGCACCAAGGAAACAGGCGTCTCTAGGACACTGGCTGCCTGTGCCGGACAGTTTTGTCAGCTTGACACAAGCTAAAAGTCATCTGAGAGGAGGGAATCTCAACTGAGAAAATGCTTCCAAAAGTTGGGCTATAGGAAAACCTGTAGGTCATTTTCTTAGTGATTAATGGGGGAGGGCCCAGCCCATTGTGGGTGGTGCCAACCCTGGGCTGGTGGTTCCAGGCTCTTTCTCAAAAAACAAGCAAGCAAACAAACAGAAAGCTAGTCACACAGCTAGCAGATAAGCAATAACCTCTGCATCAGCTCTTGCCTCGGGGGGGCCCTGTGATTCCTCTCCTGACTTCCTTCAAAAACAGACTACAATGAGGAAGTGTAGCCCAAATAAAGCTTTTTCTCCCAACTTGCTTTTTGGTCCTGGTGTTTCATCACAGCAACAGAAACCCTGACCAGAACACAGTGCTGACGGCATGGCAGGCCAATGTTTAGGACGGCCCTGAGGCAGTATGGGTCGGAAAGTGGATGGACGAAACATGGGTTTTGGACACTGTCCTAGGCTCCCCCAAACTTCTAAACAAGACACTGGGGAGTTGTGCCTTTGAGTTATGGCCACATGTCCACCTGGGTATATGTTGTTTACCTGCCCAGCTACGCCTGGCATCCTGCCCAGCCCAAAGCCCTGCATAGCTGGAGCCTCCTGAGCTGAGACATTTGTAGTTTCCTTCCTAGTTGGTTCAGAATGTTCTAGTATTTGGGTTTTTCATTAAGTAAATTTCTTTCCTATTAAGCCACATTAGTAGGTTTTCATGTGTTTAAAGACCTTGCAAAGCCTGAGGGGATTGGAGGAGGTAGGACCAGCAGCTTGCAGGACATAAGGCCTATGGCAGCCCCACATGGGCTAAGGGGCCAGCAGGAGCCTAGGCTATATGTGGTGTGGCACTTCGCCTTCAGACCGTGAACAGGCACAAAGATGTAGATATGGGTGCTGCCATTTGTGGGCATTAGCATCTGGGCTTGGGCAGGTCACCACCAGTGCAGCCAGTCTTGGAAGGAGCAAGAAAAGGGGTGCTAAGTAGAGGCTTAGGAGCATGTTAGATAGTGGGGCGCTCTGCCTGCACCTGGGCCTTGTGCTCACTGAAGAGCTCCTATGAAGGAAGGATGTTCCAGAAGAGTATTTGTCCCCTAGTGTCTTTCTCTGTAGGATCCCACTCATATACCCGTAGCATTTTCCAGGGAGCCCATATCACACAGGAGAGAAAGAAGTGTGCCTAGCCTTTACCCCTGGTTACCTGCACATAAAAACTGAGAATGGGTAGGGCCCACAGGGCCACATGAAGAAGGGAGGCTGTAGGGCCATGGTACCTCCCCTGATGATAGCTTAGAAGTAGATAAGTCACAGTTCTCCAGCAATCTCCCAGGCTTGTACTCAGGGGCCTGTACCTGTCTGAACTCCTCCCAGGAGTTGGTCCAAGTCCAAAAGTGGGCCTTGTACTGGCCAAGCGTGACTGCCATCAGTGTGTTGCCACGGTAATAAAATATAGGCCTGTTGTGTTGAGGAGAGAAAGAATCATGATCAAGTCCATGTATTCATGTGTGGGGCTCTGGCTGGGGAGTGGTGAGCTGCCCGTGCAGGTATTAGCTAGTACTTTAAAGAGGTACTAAGGTCACATAGGGCAAAAAGTAGGAGGGGTAGAGGTGTGCGGTTCAGTAGAATGCTTTCCTAGCAAGCATAAGGTCCTGGGGTCCCACTTGGCACTGTGTGTGTGTGACACAAAGCCAGGCCCTAGGAGGTTGGGCGGGCAAAGGAGTTGAGCTGGTGACAATGAGATCCTCCTTCTTGGAAATCAGATGGGTCTGGGACTGGAAGAAGCTTACACATGCTGGAGGGACGCCCCCCTCCCAAGCCTTAAGATGCTTTCCTAAGAGTCAGGGTTTCCCAGTGCCCCAGTGGACCCAGGCTGGTTTCCTTCCCAGGCGCATATCAAGGGGTCTAGCTACAAGGTTCCCCAGTACCATCTTGTCTCCCTCTGTCCCCGCATTTATACTTTCTTCCTTCCATAGCTAGTTAATGAAGAAGTGATAGCTTGTGAGCAGCTCTGGGCCCCATCATGAAGAGTAGGAGCAAGGGAGGTAGGACTGGGGCTGAAAAGGATGCTGTCTAGTACCAACCTGTCCATCACATGGCCCTGGAGCATGGTGGGGAGTAGGTTAAGTCCGTCGATTACCCTGTCACTAGGTGGGTTCAGGCCTGCAAGGGACAGGCTGGTGGTAAAGAGGTCCATGATGCTTCCCAGCTGGTGGCTGACCTGAAATAGATGTAGTACTCCTTTGAGGAGATGGTGTTTGGGGGCTGGAGCCTGAGGTGTTGAACACCCGATTCTCCTCTGGGTCAGCAGATATGCACACATGCTCCAACATATACATATCTGCCACATACCATGGGGGGGGGTCATAGCCAGGACTGAGTGAAGTCACAGGGCTCGTGGGTGGTAAATGGGGTTTAGACTGTACATTTGACCCCAGAGTCAGGTCATATTCATGTCCCACTTCTGCTACACGTGGATTAGCTGTCATAGCTAGACCCAGAATGCTAGCAGCTCTTCCTGACTCTTTTTTTTTTAATCATTTATTTTTCTATTCACTTTAAATAATTTATTTTTATGTCATGTGCATTCATGTTTTGTGAAGGTGTCAGATCTCCTGAAGCTGGAGTTATAGTTAGAAGCTGCCATGTGGGTGCCAGGAATTGAATCCAGGTCTTCTAGAAGAGCAGCCAGAGCTCTTAACTGCTGAGCCATCTCCAGCCGCCTCCTCCTGGCTCTTTACAGAGAGCACCACAAGGGTCCCACCTTTCTTGGCTCAGCTGTCCCAAGAGAGTAGGCAAGGTTCACTTGATACCTGAAAGCTACAGTGAGCTTTGTACATCAAAAGAGCAAAGGCCAGGAAAGTCCCAGAAGTAGCAAGGAAGTCAGGTGGAGAGGAACCAACCCAAATGGTGCTGCCTCCTGCTCTCCCCACTCAGAAGTTCCAAGAGAGCTAAGGGTGCTGGCGGGGCCCACTACTGTCCATCCGTAGATGCATTAGCCCTGTGGGAAGAGTGTTTGTTTTCTGTTCATGTTCAAGGGCAGCCCCAGTCAATAATGATTGGGGGTCTTCTGTGGCTCTGCCTCCTTGGTAACACTGAGCTCCTTTATGGGCTCACCCACCCCCAATACCCTCTAAGTACTTCTGTCCTGGAGACAGGGAGTGTATTTATCTCTTATTCTTGACCTCTGAGGCTTGGGAAGGTCAGTGTCCAAGGAGCACAGCCTCTGGAGAAGGGTGTCTGTGGTCCACAGCACAGCAGCCAGTCAGGACCTCGCCCACGTTCAGTTTAGACCGCACTTCCCTTACCACTCCCGCTTTGCCCTCATTCAGTTGTGCCAGCTGGAGAGACTGGTGAATAAACCTTCAACAGACTCGGCCAGACCTGACCGAGGAACCTCTGTTCCCCTATGGTTTGCTGAAATCCTCCACCTCTGTGTTGAAACTCCAGCCCCTACTGCCATTGCCTAACTCAGGCACCCATCACCCGCACCCTGACAGCTTGGGGGTGGGACAGTCTCTAAAGATAAAATGGCTTTATTTGGACAAACAGCTCCAGAAGAGACCCTTGCAAACTGCATGTACTCTCATACGTAACTCCTCATTCCCAAACCCCACAACCTCCCCTATAAGAGATCCCCACCCTGTAGACCCCTCCTTCACTGTCTGTCCTTCACTGCTCAAAATAAAAGTCCCATCTGTTGAAGTTGGTCAGACTCTTTTCTGCCTTTTGTATCTTTACTCTGTACCCCAAAATCTAACAGACATGACTGACCATGCAACAAGGTCTCTGACACGGACACTCTTCTACAGAGCCTGCTTGGGAATGGGACATTCTTTTTTTGGTTTTTCGAGACAGGGTTTCTCTGTGGCTTTGGAGCCTGTCCTGGAAGACCAGGTTGGTCTCGAACTCACAGAGATCCACCTGCCTCTGCCTCCCGAGTGCTGGGATTAAAGGCATGCACCACCACTGCCCGGTGGGAAAGGGACATTCTTACAGGTGCCAGTCTTCCTACCTACGGCAGCAGGGGAACAACAAGGGCCTTCTGAGTGGTTCATGGTCCCTTCTAAGTATTTCCCTCCAAAAAAGAGGGAACGGGGTTGCAGATCCAGAAACTTCCGTCATTTGGAAACAAATAAGAGAAGGGAGCATGTCCCTGGCTGAGGGACTAAGGGGGGGGGATCTGACGGCTCTGTCAGTGCACGGCACTGAGCGCTGAGCACACGGGAGCTCTTGGTGATGCTGTACTCAGCAGCAGGAGGTTGCTGTGAGCTCTTCCAGATGAAGCTGCATCAAAGGCTGCAATTATACCCCTGCTGCCAGGTGCTAAGTGTCTGCTGCAGGGCGGATGAATGTCGGGGTGTTTTAAGTTATTACGGAGCACAGTGTGAATCCCATGGGGACCCATTCCAGTGTGTTGTCTTGTGGGAAGCATGGTGAAAAGAAAGCCACAGCTCTGGAGCAACTGCTCTTTCTTCCCTCAGAAGGCAAGGCTGTGTGCCTTTGACTCCAGTGGCAAACCTTGTTTCTCCTCAGCTGGTGCCAGAGGGCACCTGGCAGGAACAGCTGTGGAAGCAGATGCTCTGCACCCACTGGACTTAGGCATCCCGGGCCCGCAGGCAGCTCCAGCTCCCTTTCCCCAGTTACCTCTCTGCGCTTTGCCAGTGCCAGGTGGGAGTGGGGTTTAACCCATGATTGGTTATGGCTCCTCATGGTGGAACAAAGGCCATTCCAAGTGTTTCTTCGCTGGAAAACCTCATGTGTCTCCTGTGTCTCCCATTCCTCACCCAGTGATAACTGGCTCAGTGCTCCCACAGCTACACGAGAGCTGGGAGTGATGGCCTTAGGAAATGAAGAGTGCAGCTGTGGCCAGGTCCCTTTCATACGGGTTAGATGGTCACGGCCAGTCTGCGTGTCCATTAGGATCCCAGTAGCCGTGTTTCTTCTACATGTGATGTGTTTCCTGCTGTGGACACTCCGTTCTACAGAGGGAGTTGGCCAGACGACAGGCAGGCCTGTTCGACAAAACTGTGAGATCCACCACCAACCTGCGGGGCTCCGGTGATTAGTGTGACCTGGAGTCTCATGTCAAGAGGCCATAGGCAGAGGGAGTGAGGTGCAGAGGCGCAAACAGGTCTAGGTTTAGAAGCTAGATACTGAAGACAAGTCCCAGTTGTTGCTGGGGACACATGGAGACTATCCAAAGCATGGTGAGTAGGAATGGAGGTCCCGTCTGGATGCCTGGGGGTTGTTGCCAGTTCTGCCGTTGTAGCTGGCAGGCTGGACAGGTGACCTCTCTGGGCTTCTCCTAATCTGTGCAATTAGAGGGGAGGGTAAAGACTGTGGCAGAGTGACAGCCTCAGGGACATCTGCATTGTAATCCCTGGACTCTATGGCTATCGGGTCCCACACAGCAATAGGCACGTGAGACAGCAGGTGGGATAGAGGATACGCATCATCTGGCCTCTAGCAGGAGGCTGGCCTGTCCTGTCCACGCAAGCGGTATTTGTTACAGTCAGCTGTCCTGTCCGCTCCTAAGTATATGGAGGCTACCAGTGCAGGGTGAACTGAGGGACCCAGAGGGACACTGTCTTCAAGATCACTGGGGAAAGAGGCCAGCTGAGGAACAGTGATCTCAGCAGCAAGCACTTAGTGTGGCGACTACAAGTTCCAGAGTGGATTCTTAGACAAGGGGTGGCCTACCGGGGCCAAGGCTTGGGGGTGAGGGTGCTGCCTGATATGAAGGTGGCCAGACTCGCCCACTTGAGGCCCACCTCTGGTCTTTGCCCCAAAGACATCAGGGTCCCACATAGGGCTGCAGCTGTCGCTTGTGGTAAGTTCACAGTACATAGGCAGTTAACTGACTACAGAAGCATCCTTATCACCTGGACACTGATGCCCCTGGGAGACCTTGCAGGAGATACAGCTTCAGTGTGGAATGCTGACTTACCTGGCCTGCAGCAATGTGCCCCGGCCACCATGCGATCGCAGGTTCCCTCATCCCACCTTCAAATGTCGTCTGCTTCCCACACAGGAAGGGACCATTGCTGCCACCTGAGGACGAGAGTCACCCCCTATCAGTTTCAAGATCTCAGGGCTCAGATCATCTGGGGAATCAGGGACACACAGCACCCCCGGCGGGCAATCTTGACTTTTGAACTCCTGGTTAGGCACATTTGAGTCCTGAGGTCATCGCAGGGACAAAGAACCAAGAGGAGGAGGTCAGGCTGCAGACACAAGTGAGGAAATCTGGGTAGCTCTGATCCAGACAGCTAAGGTGCTCTAGCTACAGATTTCCAGAGCGAACAGAAACTGCCTCACTAGGAGCCACCAGCCTCTACTCGCAGTCACTGCTCAGAGGCAGGAAAACAGCCATAGACACCCATCCCTTCCACAAGCAACAGACACTGACACTTGTGAGTTAGTGTTCTTAGATGCTAATATTCCCAGGCATCATGTATTGGGGAGGGTCCCACTTAAAATGCAGCCTACCCCAGGTGCCCTCTGGTCTTCACAGTCTGTAGGGGCAGGGCACACAGCTAGATTCTGAAGCTACTAGCTCCTGAACAAGCCTGTGCGAAGCTGGTAGGGGCAAAGCCCCTTTACGTCTCTACCCTAGACACGAGGAAGAAATCCGAGGCCTTGGAGCTGGGTGGGCCTGCTCCACAGGATAGATGCCATAGCATGAGCTGCTCAGACTCTACCTCAGGCCCCGAAACACAGAGGTAGGGAGAAACAAAGCGTTTCCCCAGTGAAAACTCAAACGGGACTCTCATCCATGGGAACGGCAGTCACTGTCTCTGCGGCTCCCATGGAATCCTGCTTCTTCTCCACATGCAGCAGACACAGCAGTGTGGACAGAATTCGAACCGGAAGCCCCAGCAGCAGCCCTCTTCACCCTCCCCAGGCTAATGGCTACCTGTAAGAAGAGAAGTTAGGTAACAAGAAAGCTGTCTGGGGAGGATACCTGGGCCTGAAGGTGACCATATTCTATTCTGTTGCTGCTACTCCTACTCCTCTTCTTCTTTTCTCTCTCTCTCGGTTTTTCAAGACAGGTTTCTCTGTGTAGCCCTGGCTGTTCTAGAACTCACTCTGTAGACCATGTTTAGCCTCGAACTCAGAGATCCACATACTTCTTCCTCCCCAGTGCTGGGATTAAAGACGTGTGCCACCACCGCCCAAATCTATTTCTACCTTTCTTAAGCTAGGTATGGAATGTGGATTTTTATTTTAAGTTTTTTTTTTAATGTTTTAAAAACAAGTTCTGACAAGTTTTAGTTAAGAAACACTTTCCTGGTTCATTTTTCATCAGTCTGTTCTGGAATGATTCTAGTAATATTAGAATTACCTGGGTCAATGATAGCCAGAGTCCATACTCTGTAGTACTTTTCGCATGCTGTACCCAATTTAATATTATTTCCACTATAGTGATGGACACCAGTTTTGCTCAACAGGGCATAGTATTCTATTTCAGATTTCCTCAAAGCTGAGAAGTTGTTGGTAGGATAACCAAATTTGCTCTGCCTTATCTGGTTATCTTCAGAGTCTGCTTCTATCTGGGCATATATTTGTCCACTTTTTAAAAAAATATTTATTTATTTATTATGTATACAGTGTTATGCCTGCAGGACAGAAGAGGGCACCAGATCTCATTACAGATGCTTGTGAGACCCCATGTGATTGCTGGGAATTGAACTCAGGACCTCTGGACAGGCAGTACTCTTAACTGCTGAGCCATCTCTCTAGCCCCCTATTTTTCTACTTTTTATAACAAGTTGGAGCATAGACTTGACAGACTCCGGGGACTTTTGTCATCTTCTTTATGGCCACCATCTTCTACCCTAGGTTCAGGATGGCTCTTGCCCTCTAACCTACCACACACGAGAGCAGCTGCCAAGGTCTTAAGGTCCCAGTTAGAAATAATACCATTTCCCTCTGCCTAGCACCTTCCATCTCTTAGATGGCCAAACAGGTAGCAGTTGAGCTCTGGCTATCTTCTGGAGGTGATGGAGGCTTGCTCTTTCCTCTGAGACGTATGTAGAGAGCTTGAATGAGAACTAAGGTCATTGTGGATCACAGATCTGGGCACAAAAACCTCTAGGTCAGCCTGGCTAGACTTGGTGGTCTTTTCTATTGTCAAAGCAGCTTTTCTTTGTTTTATGAGGCTATACTGGATTTCTTTACCTGAAACCAGGAAGCCTCCAGGACCCTAGGAGGTAGGACTGACTGAGCCACCTGGAGGTATCAGAGCCCAAATTGCCTAAGGGGAATACAGGATGAGGAGATTATTGTGCCCTCAGCTGGGACAGGTAGCCTCATGTTAATAGCTGAGCCCTTGCAGCACCGTGGGTGACTGTCCCAGGTTCCCCCACTGGACAGCTCCCAAGATGAAGGATGTTTTTCCTGCCACCTCTGTAGTAGCCAAACAAGCTCTACCCTAGCACCACCAGGTTTTCTGCCAAAGCCCTGGCTGCCGAAGTCTCCTTAGCCTGAGGCTGCTGGAAACTGGCTTCTGGCAGGTAAGGACTGTCCTGAGACAGCATCTCCTCCCCATGACACTTGCCTGTTCCTCTCTTTCAGGATTCAAATTCATGTGAACCCAGGCTAGGCCTGAGTCAGCAGGGTCAAGACCTTGCTGCTAGGTACTCTATTCTGGGAGGCTTCAGTCTGTGAGCCACCTTCTTGTCACTGACCTGGGGCCAGAGGACAGGAAACAGAACTTGCCTTCTTTGGGAGCAGAAATGAGGGC
This sequence comes from Dicrostonyx torquatus, assembly GCA_028555095.1. Classification (NCBI taxonomy): domain Eukaryota; kingdom Metazoa; phylum Chordata; class Mammalia; order Rodentia; family Cricetidae; genus Dicrostonyx; species Dicrostonyx torquatus. The sequence continues at coordinate 2,161,717 of JAQHUG010000241.1, forward strand.
TGCACCATTATCAGATGTGAAGAAGACAAATGTGTTCTTACTGATGCCCAAGTTCTGCAGAAGGCTCAGAATTTTTCCAACACTGTCATCTATTTCCCGAACAGCATCACCGTACCTGCAGGGGAAGAGGACATTCTATCGGGCAGCTGAGGGCATTAGTGTGACCGGAACACTGATCTTATCACTTTGGAGATGACCAGTGGGGCAGCTGCTTCTCAAAGGGAAGTTCCAGCTCATTTTCAAATGGTTCATTGCAAACAGAGCCGATAACCACTATAGCTTTCCTTTCATTGCTGATCCTGGGTTGGAGGAAGTTATATCTTTCTTTTATGGTGCTGGGGAATGAACCCCCTGGGGGTTCAATGGCCTCATGTACGCTAAGCAATCTTCACAACTAGAAAACATCCCAGTTGCTTTGGAGTTCCCACAGTGCTCCAGAGCACCCATCCAGTGATACTGAGCAAACTGAAGGCCCCAGGGGGACTTACGACTTACCGCCCTCGACGGCTGGTACCCAAGAAAGGTCTTGAGGCATAAACTGGTGCATGTGTGGCGTCGATGGCCCAGTAGAGGAAGAAGGGGCTCTGCCTTGCATGCTGAGTCTTGATGAAGTCTAGAGCTTCCTGTGGGAATAGCCTTCATTCTCCTCTGCTTCAGGTCAGTTCCCCAGCATCCTCCTGCCTCCTTGCCTTGACCAGCCTACTAGGTCTTACCTGTAAGTAGATTTGGGTGAGGTTAGCTTCCCCGGTCTTCAGGTTAATTGGGAATTCTTCGTAAAATCTGAAAACAAAAATCAGAATTTAGTCAGAAAAGCCCCATCCTTAATTTCAGTTGGGAATGTCCCATGTGAAGTCCACACAGCTCCTAGGTGAAGATCCTGTCTGAGGTGACAAGGCTCTGATGGCCCCAGCGTGTAAGATGAGTGTACAACAGGTGTGTGTGCATCTGAGGGCATAGGCTTTAAAAATAAATGCATGTGTATATGTGTGTATAGATACACATGTAATGCAGATGTGCATGCAGTGGGTGCACACATATGTAGAGGATGGGAGACAATGTCCTTGAGATGGGTCTCTCTCTGTCTTATTGAATTTGTTTTTTGAGACAGGGTCTTTCTGTGTAGCCCTGGCTAGGCTGTGTAGATCAGGCTAGGCTGGCCTCAAACACACAGAGATCTGCCTCCTTTCGTGTCCCAAGTGCTAGTATTAAAGGGATGCGCCCCCATGCTGGGCCAGAGTCTCTTATTGGTTTTGAACTCACAATTAGGCTGGTGGGCTAGTGAGTCCCAGAGATCCTCCTGTCTCAGCCTCTCTAGCGCTGGGATTACAACGGCATGCCATTTTTCCCAGCTTTTTACACTAGCACCGAGGACTGGACTAAGGTCATCAGGTTTGTGAAGCCAACACTTTATTGACTGAGCCATTCTCCCAGCTCCCAGAGGCTTCTTTTGAGAGGTGAAGATGTTCTCTAGCCTGCTGCAGGGATGACTGTCACCGAGTACACCAAGGACCCTTGCATGACCTACTGCAGATATAAGGCACTCATTTTTAAAAGGGCAGTATTTGGTTCAACCTTTAGATCCCCTGATATAAGAACTTCCACCCAAGGAACAAAGGAGGAAGGAAAAGAAAAATTAAGCAATCAAAATTCAAGAAAGATGAGTCAGGCCCTTGACACCAGAGCTACAAGTTAGAAGTACTCGGCCAAGGCCTGACCCAGGGGGTCTCCCCTCCAGAGTATATCTCTTTCTATGGTGACAATGGGCAGTCCCCAAAGTGACCCTCACATCAACTTAGCCCCGCAGTCTCCTCTCTTGTGTGCAGCTAATAGGCCAACTTAGTGCCTGATGATGATGGTCACCTCCACCAAGAGGGTACATGGGTCCTAGACCCTCCAAAATGCAAGCTATGAGCACACCTTGGATGCAGGAGGACCTTTGAGTCACATATCTGAAAGGAATCTATGACTCTGGAAAGGTCAGAAACGGCCTCAGATGAGACTCATGAGGTCCTGGGCGAAACCGCGTAAGAAGCAGAGACCTCACTGAGATCACAGAGATACCAGATGCCGGCGGGTAGTTCAGGAGGGAAGGGAAAGGGCTCTGTCTGTTACCTGCCAACCATCTCCCAGTCCCTGTACACAGGGATGTTGGGCTTGACCTTGTTGTCGTAAGGTCCGAAGTGACAGTTGGGGGATCCAAACCACTCATCAAATCCATGTTTCAGGGGGTGGAACTGGGGTCTGTGACCTAGATGCCTAGAAACAGGAACCAAGACACATCAGAGACCCCCCCCCAACTGGGGACATTCCAATGTTTTGATCAACAATAATTGGTCAGCATCACAACTGCTAACCATATAAGCATCCTACAGCACCTCACCATGGTCTAGACACACCAAGACACAAAATGTCAAGACCTCACTTCAAGAAGGAGCACAGGAACCATCTGCCCTCCCCAGACAATGCTAGTGTCCAGAGCTCTAGGCATACCCAAAGGCATCCAAGCACAACTGAGGGTATTTCAGTAGAGCAGAGCGTCCTGACCAAGCCAAGGGCTTCCAGGCACAGCCAAGGGTGTCACAGCACAGCCAATGGCATCTGGGCACAATGAGACACAAAAGAGGGTTTAAAGGTCCCTTCAGTATCTGGAAAGAAATCCTGAAGGATAGTGCATGGAGAGAAATCTCCCAAATGTCTTGAAAGCGGCTGGAAGCAAGTGCCCATTTCAACTATCTCTAGACTCCAGCAGCTTCCCCCTGCCTCTCTTTACTCTCAGGGACACTCCAAGGACTGTGTTTCTCCCTTGGATTTCTAGTCAGACAGGTCATGGCTCCATCTGTTAACACAAAAGCCAGAGTATTACCCCAGCTAAAGGAAATCACCAGGAAGGTGGCTGGGTGGGAAGACGATGCAGTGCTTAGTTCTGTCCCCTCATCCTCAGAGGCCAGGGCATGAGCAAAAAAGAATATGGCAGTATGCCTACTCTGGTGATAGTGCAAGCGATGTGGAGACGTACAGAAGGGTCCACAGAAGAAAGCTTCATAGGGTAAAGGGCCTTAGGAAAAGCTGCAGGATCCCTTTGTGAGGACCCCTTCCCCCCACCCCATGCCTGGTATTACCCCATGCTCTCCCATCTGCTGTGGGATAATGCTCTTGTACACTGTAAGGATTTGTCACTCGTACTGGTTTAATAAAACGCTGCTTTGTCAGTAGCCAGGCAGGATGTACAGGCAGGGAAACCAGACTAGGAGAATTCTAGGAAGAGGAAAGGAGAGACGCAGTCACCAGTCAGATGGAGAGAAAGCAAGAGGAGAATGTCTCACTGATAAAAGGTACCAAGCCACGTGGCTAACATAGACAAGAATTATGGTTTAATTTAAGTTTTAAGAGCTAGTTAATAATAGGCCTGAGCTAATAGGCAAAACAGTTTATAATTAATATAAGCCTCTGTGTGTTTATATGGGACTGAATAGGTGTAGGACCAGGCGGGAAAGAAACTTCCGTCTACATCCATCCTGCCTCCTTTTCTTTCAGGGACACAATCATATTCACTCCATCTACTAGTAACCACAGGAAGACTGCTGAGAGGTGCCATTATCTCAGCTCCAACGCTAAGCACCAGTGGATGCTTAGCAGTGGTCAGCAGTCCTGAGGTATCCCTGAAGCAGAGCCTGTCTTTCCTGGGGACTCCGGCTCCTATCTTTAGAGCACATGCTAGACTACCACTGACTCCAAACCATGCTATGTGTGCCATTATCATCCAGCCTGGGACACAGACCTGTTTGTGTGTGTGCAGAAAGCTTTTTTCAGGTACAGCTTTCAACACAGCATCCCTGAGGATGCTATCCTCAGGGGGCTCCACCTTGACTTTTCCTCCAGGTACAGGGTATGCAGATCCAAGGTTACCATTCTGTGGGTAGGATGAAAGGGCAGCAGAGAAGTCCTGGTGGATAACTGGCTGGCCAGCATCTCCTTGACCTTAGAGAAGAGCACCTACCCAGAGCTCAGTTTCCACACTCGCAGGGGGGGACTGGCACAGCACGGTTGGCTCTGCAGCACTTGGTCTGCCTAATGGTTGCACACAGTGAACCGTTAGAACTATTCTCTGACCTTCACATACTCAGTCTAGGATCACCCCTTTGAGGACCAGTGCACCACTATGGTACACTGACATCTCAGATTAAGTCAGCCTGCATTACATCCTCTGTGTTGCTGTGCTCTCAGGCCCACTACAAGGTATTTGTCTTTTCTGATTACTGCAGAGCAGATGGGAGGACCCTTGTGCCCATGTCCAGTATTCTACAGCTGCTGTGTAGGAGAAGCATGACCAGTGCCCTGCCTGGACAAAGGTATAATCCTGTGCACTTGGTCCTAACAGTGGTTGGTACTAACCAGCAGGCGAGCAGGACTGGGGAGTGGGCTGGTGGTCTTCTGAGATTTGTGTTCCAGTCGCATTCACCCACAATTGGCTGCTGATGGACTACGCAGGAGTCTAAACTCCATGTCCATGCAGGACTTGGTCAGGGAAATGAAACCTAGACCCACAGTGTCAAGGTCTACATAAAGGACACAGGGCACTGGCTACAGCTGATAGCCCTGGACTAAACCCTGCTCATAGAAGAGATCTGTCTCAGCCTTTGAGGGCCTGGTCCCACCACTGGCCTCTGCTCCCTGTGTCTCTTTCAGAGTCTATCAGAGCTGTTCCTCTTGGTCACCTCTTTCCTATCAGAAGTCATCCAGGAAGATCAGTAGCTCTGTGGAAACTTGCTTCCTGCTCAGCTTTGGCCCCTTCAGTCCCCCACAGACCTGTCAGAACTGGCATCTCTGGTTACCGTGGGACCTCCGGCTCTTTGCCTGCCTCTACCATGGTTTCATGGACTTCCTTGCCACCTGCTTGGGGACTGTGCAGATGAGGAGGGACCTGATGCCTGTCAGCTCTTCTCTGCCACCGTCCCCCTGTTATGGCTAGGTTTCATATTTTGCTTGAAAGATGACAAATGTTTCTCAGGCAGCTCTGGGTTGCCTGGATTTCCTAGTATCAGGTTTTCCACCACTGTGACTCATAACAGTGTCAGAGAAACCATTCCCAAGGAGAGCCACGAACGGGGCCATGAGCAGTGAAGATCACAGGGAAGGTGTCTTGAGTGATCAGGGGGGATCATGGGATGTTGTGGAGTAAACAAGATGAATGTCAGTGCTAGAAACCAGCCACAGTGAAGCTACAGGAGCCATTATTGACATGATTATTCATCTCACGGACTCAGCCACCTGTTGCTCCTTCCCTGCTCCTACCTAGCACTGGCTTCTTTGACAGAAGCCCTCTGGCGAATGGCAAACTGTCTCATCTGGAAGCAAGAATGAGGTTGGCTCATTAATGACATTTTACTGTGACCACAAGCATGGGTGGGGCAGAGATGACAGAAAGTGTGGTGGGAAGGAGGGAGGATGAGGACGACTGAGGGCTTGCTCAGTGTCATACTGAGACGCTTGGCTGGAGGCTGGTGTCTCGAGCTCCTGCTGGACTAAGGATCCTGACTTTTTAGTTTAGTTGAGACAGGGTCTTCCTATGTAGCTTTGGCTGGCTTGCAGCTATGCAGACTAGGATGACTTCAACCTGTCTCTGCCTCCCAAATGCTGGGATTAAAGGTATGCACCACCACATTCATCCAGTTCCTGACTTTAAACACCATGTTCTTTTTTTTTTTTTTAATTTTACAAAAAGATATATTTACTTTTATTGCATTTTACCTGCATGCAAATCTGTGTACTATGTGTTGTCTGAAACACAAAGTTCTTGTTTTTTGTTTTTTTTGTTTTTTGAGACAGGATTTCTCTGTAGCTTTGGAGCCTGTCCTGGAACTAGCTCTAGTCGACCAGGCTGGCCTCGAACTCACAGAGATCCACCTGCCTCTGCCTCCCAAGTGCTGGGATTAAAGGCGTGCGCCACCACCGCCTGGATGAAACACCAAGTTCTTAAAAGATGCCGGGTGGTGGTGGCACACGTCTTTAATCCCAGACGGATTTAAAAAGAAAAGTTTCCCCACAAAGATTATAGGTGGTGCACAACTATAATCTCAGCATGTAGAAGATGAGGCAATGGATCATGAAACCAAAATCAGTTTGAGCTACATAGTGAGACCTTGCCTCAGAAAACAAAAAATTCCCTATAAAAATCTAAATGGACTTGGAATCCAGTTTCTACTCCTTCTAAGAAGTTCTCATTTAGAAAGACCTGCCCAGAGGTAGGTCCAGGACTCACCACTTGCCCACGATCTTGTTGGTATAGCCTGCCTTCTTCAGGAGCTCAGGCAGGAGTAGCTCTGAGTTAGGGATGCCACCCATGATCTCCTGAGGTGTGTAAGCTGGAACGACAATACTGCATTAGAAGTAATCACATCTGTAATGGATACACACACTGCCCCATCAAGGTGGGACAGGCAGGACTGTGGTCAGAATAGGGACACTTCCCATGATAGTCCTAGGTGCTCTCCAAGTCAGTACCAGCATGGTGGAGATGGTGTAATGCTGCCCTTGTTCCCACCAGTCTCTACCTCTCCAGCCTGGTTTGCCATTTGACACCATGCTGTTCCCTACAGGCTACGGTCCTGGTTCTTCCCACATTCCTTTTCTTCAAGGCCACTTGAAATCCCATCTTATCTGGGATAAGGACCCTATCCTTAGAGAACCCATCAAGCTCTTGAGCTTGTTTCTAGAGCACTCCCTGCTCTGACCTGAAACCTCATGGTTTTCCTAGTGGAATAGGAGCCATGTCAGGGCAGTGCCCCAGAGCAGGTCAAGGGTGGTGGAGGATGCTGTGTGGGCTTGAGATACCTCAGCCCCAGCTTGGTTTTCACTGGGCCACTTCAGGGAAGAAGTCTGTGACATGGGGTCTGTACTGTGGCACTCAGTTCTACCTTAGGCTGCCTTTTTTTTTAAAAAAAATATTTATTATTTATACAATATTCTGTCTGTGTGTATGTCTGCAGGCCAGAAGAGGACACCAGACCTCATTACAGATGGTTGTGAGCCACCATGTGGTTGCCGGGAATTGAACTCAGGACCTTTGGAAGAGCAGGCAATGCTCTTAACCACTGAGACATCTCTCCAACCCCCCTTAGGCTGCCTTTATTTACCGTTCCAGACCCCAAACCTCTCACACTAAGGCCTAGGACACCAGCTTTCCCTTACCCAGACAGAGGTACCTGCAGGGTGGTGGGTGAGGGGTGGCATACCGTTTCTTGCATGCGCATTGGATGTGTAGAAGCCATTGCGGATGGGCAGCCGTCCCGTAAGCAGGGCTGCCCTGGCTACATGGAAGGATAAAAACAGACATTGTGACACAAATCTAGTAGGCCCCCCAGCCAGCTCTACAGTGCCTCCCATGTGCATAGCTCCTGGGATGTGTCTGTCATGAATGCATCAGGTTGACATTGAACTATTGTGTTTCAGTCTCCTCTTGCCTCTGGATTGAAGAAGTCAGGCACTGGGAGATGTCCCAATGGCCTGATGACGGATGGCAGTCTATATAGCAGGCTCTGCTACTCAGCTCTTCCGTGTGCTCAGTCTCCAGACTCTGGGACAGCCACCAGACTGTGGGCCCCTATGGCCAGCCTCCTGTCGACCCCTCACCCCACCCACGGCTCTTCTGTAAGCACCAATGTAAGGAGAGTGACATTCCTTGGGAAGAGGACATGGCCTCACTACCTCTCCACTACACCCATGTCCTGTGACCAGGAAGTATAGACAGCACTCTGAGGGCAGTGTGGCAGTTCTGGGAGACAGACAGCAGGCTAGTGCCCTTAAAGGGCACTAATAAGCTCAGAACCAGGGACCTGCATGACCAGCGACACAGCCCTCACTCTACCTGCAGCCTTCCTGATGCCTGAGAAAAGGCTGTTCTACCTAGATTGGGGTTAGCGGGGCAGACGTGGAAGACTGCGGGCTAACTGGGTTCGGGGTGGAGGGCAGCAGCAACTTACATGGTGAGCACAAAGGGTTGGCAGAATAGAAGTTTGGGAAAAGCATGCCCTCTATAGCCATCTGGTCCAAATTTGGGGTCTCTCTGGAAGGCTCTCCATACACACCCAGGTCACCCCAGCCCATCTGCAGGGAAGATCATAGAGATGAGCATGAACCCTTCCAACAAATGGCTCTTTTGTTCCAAGGAAGAGTCATCGAGTTTGCCCAAACCCTGGCAGCTTCTGTGAGCTGCTCCGGGGCTTACCAGGAATCTGCTGGCTCTCGCCTCTACATCAGTTTGACCACCACCAGGAATATATCTGTATTTGCCTTCCTCCCCAGCTGAGATCAACCTCTGTATGCTCCTAGAGTCTTGGCGTCTAAGAATACACATCTATTTTCAGCATAAAGCTGTTATGCAAATTTAGATTTCAAAAGTAAGCGGTGAGGTTCCTCTGAAAGCTGAGCCTAGAGTTACCGCATGGCCTGGCAGCCTGGCTCAGTGTACAGAACTGAAAACGCATGCTCCTAGACTACATGAGTGTGTCCAGGGCAGTCTGATTCCAACCATCAAAGGCTAGGGCCAGTCCAAGTGGCCACCAGATGATGGACGAACACGCTGTAGGTTACAGTGTCTGGGTGGAATTGTACTTTTCCAAATTCATGACCATCTGGAGCTCATGAGTTTGACCTTATTACACTTCCACATTGGAATGTTATTCAAGGAAACCTGAACCCGTGTGTCTAGGCCGTGATCACTCAGCTTTGGCTCAGAATAAACTCTTACTCCCTTTGAGATGTAAACTGTGCTTTGGACCAGCTGTGGAAAACTCTCATTGGAGGAAGGACGTGCAGTCAACTCCCAGCTATGGCTCATCATAGTGAAGGACGGCAAGCAGATAAACAAGACAAGGGCGAGGATGCACAGGGTGTCGGTGGGAGGGCTAGACCAAGCAGCTTCCAGCCTCCTGCCCCCAGGGCTGGGTGGTACAAGCCTGCTTCCCCCAAGGTCAGGTTGTGACAGCACGAGTGGGTGGAATCAACCAGAGAACTTGTAAGAGGTTCAGGATCTAGAGTTCTCCCTTTGGGCTGGCTGGTCATGAAGGCATGTGTACCTCACACACACACCAAGATGACAGATACACAGGGGATTAAATAACTAATTAGATATTAGCAGGCCTAGAAGTTATCGGGGATGGATCCTTAACAATCAGCTTGCAAAACCAAAACCTGAAGTTGTGGGAGAAATCGCTGGTTCATAGAATGTGACTAGAGTTGTATTTATGACCCTGGGTGGAGTCGTGACATTTAGAGAAGTAGGCATATACAATTTATGTCTTTGTGATATAATATTGTCTTCTACAAAGTTCATGTTTGAGAATCACAATCAGTTACAAAAACAAGACAAAAATATGTTTTAAGTAAGTTTATGATTCTTGTGTTGGGCCAAATTTATGGCTATCCTTGCTGCGCGTGACTGCAGGTTGGACATACCTGGAAGAGCTGGATGTTTTCCTTCCTTCCTCCCTCCCTCTCTCCTTTCCTACCTTACTCCCTCCCTTCCTTCTTTTTTTTTTCTCTGTGTAGCCCTGGCTGTTCTGGTATTCATTCTGGAGACCATCTGGCCTCGAACTCAGGGATCTGCCTGTCTCTGTTGTCTCTGTCTTCTGAGGGCTGGGACTAAAGGTGTGTGCCACCACGGATGGCTAGGACCAAAGCTTATTTGAACTTGGGTTGTATTTGTCCTTCTCTGTTCCACTCAGCTCCCCATGTTAGGGAGGGTTATGTGGAAAGCCATCCCAGGCACTAGGCCAATGAGCCTGCCCATACCTGCCTCCAATGACCATGAGTATTTTGCTCTGCAATGGTCCTTTCTGGTCATTGTCCAGTCTCATCTTTTGAGTATGCTCTGCTCTACAATGGTCCCTGTGACCACTGCCTACTCTCATCCTTGAGAGCAGCAGTTCATAGGTTTGTAATAAACTCTACTATCTCCTACTCTATAGTCTATATGTCTCGTCTGAATTCTTTCCACAGACATCATAACGGTTGAGGAGTCAAGGAGAATCCAGTGAGATTGTGGTGAAATGGGGAGGTGGTGTTTCATATAAATTCAGATACCTATACACTGCTTAGGTACAAGAAACCACTTTTCTCAGGGTGGGGATACCCAGATTCCAGTGCCCACTAAAGGCCAACATCCCACAATGACCTCCCTGAGGACAGCAGTCCAGCTGCTCATGATATGACCAGGGCAGGACAGGGCCATGGTCAATCAGCCCAAAGTCAGAGGCAATCCTTAAAGAATTTTTTAAAAATATTTATTTATTATGTATACAATATTCTGTCTGTGTGTATGTCTGCAGGCCAGAAGAGGGCACCAGACCTCATTACAGATGGTTGTGAGCTACCATATGGTTGCCAGGAATTGAACTCAGGACCTTTGGAAGAACAGGCAATGCTCTTAACCACTGAGCCATCTCTCCAGCCCCCTCCTTAAAGAATTTAAACTAGAGACAACCTTAGACAATCAGACAGTTATCAAGTCTGGGGCTGGGAGCCATGCCATTCTAGGTTAGCCAGATAGACATAAGCACATGTTACAGATTCAGACATGATCGACCTGGCAAAGGCAGCTATAGAGAGCAAGGGTGGGGTGGGCAGAGGAGAAGAGACTAGTATGGAAGCCCCTGTGCTGCGGAGGCTGTCCTTATCTGCCACCTAGGGGGCACCTCAGAGCTTTCCCCTTCTGGCATCCTTGCCTCTTCTGGCACAGGCACCCTGTCCTGGAATAGGTCAAGTATGAACCCAGGAGGCCTCCCCACCCAGGGTGTCTTTTCCAGAGGTGGGCTCAGCTGTTGCACAGTGCAGCGTATTCTTCTCACCTTATGCTTGGGTCAGGAGTGGGTCAGAGTCAGCAAAAGCCACTGTCCCACTAGGACTGCTGACAATAGGGTAGGTGAGCTGGGAGTTGCCTGGGGCTGTCATGAGGCTATCATGAGGCCACCAGGGGCCATCTTACAGACAGTGGCCTGGAACCACCTGCTTTAAGCCAGAGCGATCTAGTTGGTAAAGCCAGGGATTCCCAGTTTTGCTGAAGTTGAGTTCATTTTCAGTTGTATGTATCAAAAGTCCCTACATGACAAGACCCAAGGTTTGCAGAATGTTCTGGGTATTCAGGATGTAGGTGGTGGGGGTTCCTAAGTAACCACCTTCAGGTAAACTGATCTGGTGCCAGTGACATCCATTATCCAAAACCCCTCTACTCGTCTGTAGCCACCCAAAGGAAATGCACTCTGAGCCTTACATGTAACTCACATTTTCTAATTGCCAGATTAGAAAAGTCATTAGGTTACAAGATGCAGCGGCTCATGCTTGTAATCCTAGCACTAGGGAGGCTAAGGCAGGGCGAGTGCCTTGAGTCTGAGGCCACCTTGGGCTACAGAGTGAGTTTCAGGCCAGCCAAAACTACATAGCAAAAAAGCCAAGCAAGCAAGCAAACAAACGAACAAAAAATAAGAGTAGGCAAGATGAAGGCTAACAGTACATTTACCTAACTCAGTTATCCAAAGTCTATGATTTCAGTAGCCTAATGGCGGGCTAGGAAGGACCGCTCGCTCCTCACAGGCTGTCATTTGGAAAGGAGAGAGCAGAAAACTGACAGACAAATGTCTGTAGTCAGTATTTCTGAGCAAACCCACCAATAAACCAACAAACCAAGCCAGTGTGGTTTGGCTCTAAAAGGTCCTGATACTGAAAGGCACTATATATGTATGCAGTGTGGCCTGCCACCAGCCACCAGGACAGGAGCCAGAGGAGCCGGGCACCCAGAGTGTGAATTAGTCATCGTCCACACAGAATGGGAAGCTGGAAAGAAACAGTCAAGGTTTCCTGCAGTGGATTCTGGGTAGTGGGATTACGGACAGGACTTTTCAGGCATATAATTTTCTTCATAATAAAGAACCACTAACCTAATGGTTATCAAATGGAATGTTCTTTTTCTCCTACTAAGTCTCTAAAATCCAACTTATTTTACATACATGACACCTCTATTCTGGCGGGCACCGCTTTGAGGAGTTTAACATGGCTCAGCACAGGTCTGAAGGCTCTGTGGGGAGGGCTGAGGTGGCCATTAGCCTCTGGGGTGCCCACGACTGGTTCCAAATCAACCTGAACTGGATGTGACTCTGGTTCTAACAATAGCTGGCAGGTGCCACTCTGCAGTGTGTCCGGGGTGGGGTGGGGAGCTGGCGGGCTAAGGCTCAGAGGAAAACAGGGTCCCGTCCAGTTTGGACAGTTCTATCTGGCCCAGTGCTGACCTCTAAGCTTTCAAGTCAGGGAGGCAGGTTCCTCAAAAGGGACACCGAGGCAGATCAGCCCTGGGGCTGAGTCCACAGATGGCTGCAGGCTGCATACCAGCTCTCTCAGGTGACATTCTTACCTTTCCGCCCTCCCCTGCCTGACCTTGGTCAGAATTCACCAGAGGCCCAGGCTGGAGGTGGGCACCGAGGGCAGGGCCACCTTAAGAGGGGGAGAGGGACACCAGGCTCCTCCTCCCGGGGAGATCAGGGGAGATCCTCCCTGAACACCTACCCCCACTACGGAAACAGTAAGAGCGAGAAAGGACACCGGGGTCTGGGCCTCCCTCGGGTCACCGCTGTGGCTGCCCTGTTTCTTCCGTGTCCCCCCGCCGCGCGACCGCACTCACATCATCCATGAGCAGCAGCACGATGTTGGGGGGCTGTGGGGCACCTGTGGCCAAGAGTCCTAGGGCGCTCACAACCAGCAGCAGCTGCGGGCCTCTGGTGGCTGTGGCATATACCGCCATGGCAACCAAGGTCCTGCAGGAAGACGAGACCCAGTCCCAATTTCGCGGCGTTTCCTTTGGGCGGGCCTTGGGGGCTGAGTGACAGGAGAGGCGGGGCCTAGGCCGCCTTACTGACAAGAAGAGTGGGCTCGGCCAGACGGGAAAGGGCGTTTGGTCTGGGAGGCCGCAGGACAGGCTAGGCTGCCAGAGGAGCCGGGATCCCACCAAGCTGAAGCGTGAGAGCCAGGCCTGCCAGGCTCAGTGACACGATCGGTGGGGCCTGACGGGAAAAGTGGGACGGAGCGACAGAAGCAGGGGCGCTGCCAGCGTCCCAACAGGAGAGGTGGGCCTCGAGCCTGGCAGGAAAGGGTCAGTATCAAGGTCTGAGCTGAAAGGCAGGGCAGGACCTCTGTAGGGAAAGGCGGGGTCTGAGCTGCAGCACGAGGAGGGAGGGGAAGTGGGTGGGGCCGGACGCCTCCGGGTCACATGATGCGGCGCACGGCCTGCCAATATGGCGGTGTGCATCGCGGTGATCGCCAAGGAGGTGCGTGTGAAGCGGCCGGCGGCGGGTGGCGGGTGGCGGGCCTCCTTCCTGCTATGCCCTCGATCATCTCAGCTCTAGGCTCCCAAGCCTCGGTCAAGCGCTGTGATCTGGATCCCTCCTGCGTTCTCTCGCTCCCAGCCGCCCACCTGCCTCCTGCCGCCACCCTGCAGGCCGCGGCCTCCGGGCCTCCGGGAAGCTTGGCGGGCTCTTCCATCCCTCCACCCTAAGTTCTACGCGTTCCTCTTTTCATGGCCTCAGCTGCCTTCCGCGTCCGGTATTTCCGCCCCGCCTTCGGACCGTCCCCTGGCTGCCCCGCCGGTGCCATTTAAATACAAACCAGGCGCGTCCCAAGTTCAGCCTAGAATTCAAGTGCTTTTCTTTGCCTTGGGATACTTCCCTTCATGCCACTTGCAGCCCTTCTACCCCAGCCGCTGTGAAGGCCTGCAAACCTCTTGATAAGTTTCCCTCTCCCCTTTGTCTCTTCTCTTCCCAGCTTTCATCTCCCTGCTGGCCAACATGTATATTCATTTACTCTGGAAAACTGTTTATGAATGCTAAGACAGCACCAGAGGTCCACGGATCCTGCTGGTTCTGAGCGCCCTTCCCTGAGACCTGTCCTTAGGGACTTGGTTGCTGTGATGCTGACAGTATGAAAGAGGGAGTTATGCCCCGTAAGCCCACCAAAATCCAAATCAATTAATGCAGTTGCTGCTTAGATAAACTCAGTCTGAAGTCCAGAGTCTATGCGGTGGTGCCCTGATTTGGACACTCATTCAACTACAGTAGAACAGACGATTTCTGACAACGGATGCGGGAGGCCCGGAGTGAAGCTTTTGCCTGTGGGCTGAGGATGGTCAGATGTGTTGCAATGGAGATTTGAGCTGAGTCTTGAAGGGCTGAGCCACAGGCCACTGCCCTTGTGTGGCACATTAAGAAATAGCCAGCGTGCCTGGTGTTGGGATGACACTTGAGAGTGTGGTGGTGGTTGAGGTAGAGGTGACTCTGGGAAGAGGGATGAGTCCCTTTAGTGTCAGGGTATGTTGTTGGGTGGTGCTCATGTTGGCATTCCTGGGCCATCTCATTCCTGCTCACCTACCTGCCCCTGTGCAGCTGCCTCTTCTGCCACCTCCTCCTCTTTTCCTCCTCCTCCCTTCTGGTGCTATTCAAGCATTCTACCACAGAGCTATGTCCCTAGGCCAATGTCTTTTTTCTTTTCTGTACTGGGAATTGAACTTAGGGCCCTGTGGATATTAGGCAAGTGCTGCGCCCCCAAGTTTAATCTGTCGTCCCCCCTCTGCATATGACATCCAGTCTTCTTTGGTTAGGTTCCGCCCATGGAGGCAGTGCCTGCTGCAGTGTATTTCAGAGTGTGAAGGGTTGACAGGCTGAGAGCCTGCCTTAGGAGCGCTTTGACATTGTCTTCAGAGCTGGAACTCACTCGGCGGGTCCCCATCCCTTCTTGCAGAATTACCCTTTGTATATCCGGAGCACTCCCACAGAGGATGAGCTCAAGTTCCACTACATGGTGCACACGTCCCTGGATGTGGTAGATGAGAAGATCTCGGCCATGGGGAAGGCACTGGTGGACCAGAGGGAGCTGTACCTGGGCCTGCTCTACCCAACTGAGGACTACAAGGTGTATCCGCTGGTGCTCAGCATGGCCCCTGCACTCGCAGAGTGGGATTTGGGAGGAAACACAAGAAAAGAGAAACTGTAAGGGGTTTCAGCTGGTCATGCAGGCAGGTGCCCTGAAGCTAACAATGGCCTCTAACCCCCACCCCCACCCCAATTGGAAGAGTCACTGGAAAAGCAAGGCTGAGCTTCCAGGAGGGTGAAAGGTGACATAACAGGGATCTGGGCTTTTCTATGCTCCTTAGAGGCCACCAACTTTGAATCAAGGGTCATTGTTTCATGACACTGTTGTTAGGCTCAGCATCATGCCGCTGTAAACTCTTGGCCATTCCTTTGGACAAGTTATTAAGACCACAGAATCTAAGAGCATTCCCATCGGGACACTGGAGCCACTGTGTTAACACTCTGATGGCAATAGTTTTGTGACTAACACCCCAGGCCCTGCATCAGTTCAAAGGGAGGCAGAGCTGTCCCCAGTTCAGGTGCACACCTGCATAGTTGCTGTGTAGCCTCCCCAGCCAGGATACTTCCTGTGATTCAAGGTTGTTAGTCTTATCCAAAGTGAGGGGTCACCAAATTCACTGGGCTGGCAGGCCCCTGACTGCCATATGCAGTCATACAGCCCCTGTGCCAAAGCATGTTCCTTAACAGCTGGGCAGATATGGCTACGTGACCAATTCCAAGGTGAAATTTGTCATGGTGGTGGATTCCTCCAATACAGCCCTTCGAGACAACGAGATCCGCAGTGTAAGTGCAGGGGGCGGAGTGGGTGTCTGCTGCTTCCCTTCCCTCACCGAGACTGCAAAGTCTGCCGAAAGCCCTGTGCACGCGCTCCTCTAAACTGCTTTCTGTCCTTCTTTCAGATGTTCCGGAAGCTGCATAACTCTTACACAGATGTGATGTGCAACCCCTTCTACAACCCCGGAGACCGCATCCAGTCAAGGTAGGTGGGCCCTGCTTTGTGATAGCGTGGTCATGGGAAAAGTGAGGGAGCCGGAGCCACGAGTACTAGCCTAAGGCCACTGTCTCAAAGCAGCCAGCTGTGGTTTCCTAGTTAGTGCCGACACAGACCCTAAGTGTGCATAGGCAGCTCGGGCCGAGGTTCGCCCGTCTGGTCTCCCAGGTGTGTCTCTGGGTTCCTGAGGACCTCCAGAGGGCTCAGCAAGCTCACAGCTCTTGCTGTGACCATAGCTTTTGTGGAGGCAATGTCCTCCTCTTGTAGCCTAGTGTGCCTTGTGTTGGGCCCAGGTGTCTCCCCTCCAGCTGAATGGACCTCATGCAGGTACTTCGTCAGGAGGCATGGACTTCAAACGCAGGTGCTACAAACCTCTTATCAGATTCTTTTTCTGAGGAGCTCCTTGAAATTGACAGGTGGCCCAAGTTAGTCCCTTCTGGTGGCACCTTCCTTTGACTGAGATATTGAGAGTCTTGCATCCACCTAGATCCAAGAGAGAGCACACTGGTGTCCCTATGCTGTGCAGGGCAGAGATAGCGCTGCCTGCTCATGGGCTTCATTGCTTACCCCTGCTCGCGCCCTGGGAACCTTACCCTGGGAGGTATGCTGAGGAAATCTAGGACATAGTCGGCCTGTGGGGGCTGGGCAGCGATTGTGGAGATGGGCATCACTGCCCAGGATGGTGGGTGTGCCCTCTGCTTCCCTGAACCCTAAAGAAGCCCCAGAGTCCTGAGGAGCTGGTGCGGCAGTGCCAGTCTCCACCAGCAGAGGGCAGGGTCATCGCTTGTCCTGCTCTAAATCTGGGTTCTTTTCTCAGGGCGTTTGATAACATGGTAACTTCAATGATGATCCAGGTCTGCTGAGCTGGACCTCTGCCCCAGTCGCCTGGACGAGAAGCCTGTGTTCACCCCGTCTGATGATTATTTATTCCCTTTCCTCTCCCTGACTGTAACCCGCGGGCAGGGCTGTGTGCCTTGTACCTTCCCACTAAAGGCCTCCCATGATGCGATTGGCTCTGTCCTGTATCAGCAGGGAGGGCTCAGCCGAGGACCTGAGAGCTGCTCTCCGAGACTGACCACAGCCAGGTGGCCTGAGGGAGAACTCTGAGTACAGGAGCCTTTGGACCTCAGTTGTCTGCGTAGGTGGGCAGTCCTGCATAGACGGGTGCAGGGTATGGGGAGCCCAGAGCCAGCTCCAGAGCGTGGAGGCAGTGCAAGGGTACACCACATACATTCCCCCTTGGGCAAGGGCCCTCAGTGTTCTGGACCCATCATTCATTTGGCCTAGCATCTGTGCCCAACCCCGGCCTGAAGAGGTGGTAAAATCTGTAAAGCTTTATGGAACACGCCATTAAAGCAGCCGCTGCTTGCCCTGTGCCAGGTGAGAAACTCCAGGAGCCTTTCCTGGCTGACAGTGAGCGTGGAGGCCAACAGGGAGCCCGGTGCTGCTCCTAGACCACACATCCCCAAGGACAAACCAGGCTCTCCCCATATAAAATCCTGTAGCTGTGTGGAGGTGGTGACTGAAGCTGGCTTCCTCTGAGCCACTGGACAGCGTGGCTAACGTGTGTCCTGGGAGACAGCAGAGGCCCGGACGACCTGCCCCAGGTCTGAGTCCCCTGCAGATGTTGCTGCTCCTTGCTGTTTTCGGAGCCTCTGGTTTTCTGAAGTCATCAGCCAAGGACCTCCCCCTTCCCTGTAGAGTTTCTTATGCTTGGGCCCACATGACCTGGGTGGAATAGAAGAGATGGCCCATCTCCATGTGTATTAGGGCTTTGCTTTAGTGAGCACAGGGTTATTAAAAATGCAGTAAATGGGTGGTGGCGGTGCACGCCTTTAATCCCAGCACTCGGGAGGCAGAGGCAGGCGGATCTTTGTGAGTTCGAGGCCACCCTGGGCTACAGAGTGAGTTCCAGGATAGTCAGGGCTACACAGAGAAATCCTGTCTCTAAAAACTAAATAAATAAACAGATAAATAAAAATGCAGTAAGAAAAGAAGCCAGACCTTTCAACCAGTCGATATAAGTGGCAGATGAAGTTGAAGTCCAGCAAGCAGCTGACAGGGACAGAGCCCACATGTGCCTGAGTGAAAGGCTTTAGCCGGAGGGTGGGTTTGCCAAGAGAAGGAAAGTCCATCAGTGAGGTGGGATCTTGGGATCTTGAGTATTCAAGGGAGGCCACCCTACCTGAGTATTAGCTGCAGTGGGGACTGCATCTTGTTCCCCAGTGCTCCTCCCATCCCTCCTTACAGACAGAACCTCAGGTTTGCTGGAGAAACCTGGCTAATTGCCATTTGCTTCCCTCCCCTCACACCAGGGCCGGTGGTTAAGGCATGCGAAGGTGGTATTGGGAGAGACCTATAGGACACATCCTTTAAAAGTAGCTTCTGCCAGTGTTTAGAGTACTCAAGACTTTTTGCTTTTTCCCTGCCTGGAACTTGAGTGTGGTAGTGGGAGCTTAGGCATCGCTCCTGAGAGCATGAAGATAATAAGATGAGCACAGGGCAGAAAGGAGCCCAAGTCTAGGCAAATGGGCTGGCCCTGGACCATTCATGTCTCTCTTCATACGCGAGACAATAAAATATAGCTCTCTCCTGTTTCAGCTGCTGCTGTTTG
>JAQHUG010000241.1:2182366-2228897 GCA_028555095.1 Dicrostonyx torquatus
AACTCACAGAGATCTGCCCACCTCTGCCTCCCAAGTGCTGGGATTAAAGGTGTGCACCAGTATGCCATATGTCTTCAGAGACCCTTTTTTAAATAAGGTCACAGGCTGCCTTTAGACTTTGGAGGTGAAAATGTGCTTGCATTTTCAGAGACACCATCCACTCCATTAAGGACAAGGGATATGTGAAAGCGGCCTGGGGAGGTCAAGCATTGATGGAGTCTAAAGGGTAACAACCTGTCCCCAGAGAAGTCTCCTGGTACTGGCAGATCTGTTGAGGCTTAAAGAATTAATGAAGTCAGCATAAGGCAAGGAATGGTGGTGAGTGCCCTGGACAGACCTGTTAAGTGCAGTGGCAGTGCATAGTAGCCTGTCTTTACCAGATACATGTCCACATGCACGCACACACTAGCCTGTCTTTACCAGATACACATGTGTGTGCATGTGCAGATACAGACACACACACACACGTTAACGCCAAGGACTACCCTGATGACAAAGACGCAGGCTGACTCCTCCTGGAGCTGCTTTGATGCCTAAACTTTTGCTTTTCCCAAACCCTTGGTTGTTGTCCTTGAAGAGCATTGGTAACTGTTCTTTTTCAAACCCATCTGGAAAAAAAAATGCGGCTACCAAGAAGCTGCACTAAACACTTGTTCTGTGTCTAGAATTCCTTTTTAAACTCTCTCAGGTTTTATGTGGATGTAGTTGCCCCATGTTGAGGGCAAATTTGTAGGCAGAGGCCACCCAGATCCGAAATAACCACACAGAAACTATATTAATTAAAACACTGCTTGGCCTATTAGCTTAGGTTTCTTATTAACTAACTCTTACATCTTAAATTAACCCATTTCTATTAGTCTTTGTTTTGCCACAAGGCTGTGGCTTACTGGGTAAAGTTCCAGTGTCTGTCTCCATCAGCAACTACATGGTGTTTCCCTGATTCCAACTTCTTTCTCCTCTATCTCTGCTTGGAATTTCCACCTTGCCCTATTCTGCACTGCCATAGGGCCAAAGCAGCTTCCTTATCAACCAATGGTAATAAAACATTCACAGCATACAGAGAGGAATCCCACATCACCTGCACACACACACACACACTTGAAGTTTAGAACACAGGCTCCACCTCTGCCTCCTGACTTGACCAGTTCAGACACCTTCCAGGACAGAATAGAGGTGAAGTCCAGCTATGTCTAGAGAGCCAACTCGGGGCAAGGAGACAAAATGATGGGGTGGAATTCTGCTCACTGTTGACTCCTAAGGCACAGCAAGAGCTCATTTTCTGGACTCATGGTCCTGCCCCGTTATTCTCCAGAGCTCCATGACAAACGTAAACATGCATCTGAGGGAGGATCAAGAAATGAGACTTGTGCCTGCCGGTGGTGGTGGCGCACGCCTTTAATCCCAACACTCGGGAGGTAGAGGAAGGCGGATCCCTGTGAGTTCGAGGCCAGCCTGGTCTACAAGAGCTAGTTCCAGGACAGGCCCCAAAGCTACAGAGAAAAAGAAATGAGACTTGTTACATGCTTTTAAAATATCCAAGTTTAATAATTTATGCTTTACTATTAATATACATCTATTTTTCTTTAAAAGTACTTGAGTATGCTAATCCCAGCTTCCCCCGGGCTTCCCCTCCTACCCCTGCCCTCTGCATCTCCCTGCCCTGTGCCTTCCCACTGTGACCTGGGGGTCTAGGCCACCTTCAAAGGCACTTGTGGGCTAACAGGCTCAAAGACCAGTTTGCAGTTAAGTGGAAAGAGTGCGGTTTACTCCTGACCCAGCTCCTGGCCCCACTTTCAAAACTGGGCCATCCTTTTAATATGGTGAGAACCATGGAGAGACCCGTCCACGGCCCCTGCAGAGAGGGAGGGGAGACAAAGGCAACTGAGTTGCTTTCTGAGGGGATAGCCTGGAGGACATCAGGCAAGGGTTAAAGTCATCACCACGCTGCTCAGGGACTGTGGGAGGTACCCTCTCAGGCTCTCTGCTCTTTTGAGTGGTGGTTCCATGGGAGAAGGGAGGTCTGGGGCTAGAATTTGCCACACTTGACTCATGGGCTCAGCTACAGCCTTACAGTACTCAGGCCAGAGAAGCCTGCTGTAGAGCCCACCATCTGTGGCAGGGATGCCTGTCACCAGCAGAGCCCTGGTGACCAAGTAGGAGTATCCCTACCAGGTACGGAGGTTGCACAGAGCAACCCGGTAGAAACCGTGAGCCCTGACTCAACCCTTTCCCAAGTGCCCTGGCCAGTTAAGGCTTATGTGAGAGGACAACAGTCCCCTCTTATAGCCAGCATTAGGGTCAGGCTCCAGGAACCTGCCACTTATCTCCAGACTCAAGACTCCCCCTTGGGCCCGCTCACCGGCTGGGTCCATGGAGTCTGAACCGAGGCCTTCGATGGAGGCTACTGTGCAGGAGGGGCTGGGCCCTGCTGCCCGAGTGTGTCCGCAGCCCACCACGATCTGTAGAGCTGATTCCTGGGAAGTTCGTCCTTTTGGGAAGTACCTGGACGGAATCCATGTCATGGTCCAAAACACTGTTCTGTGCCCTTCTTGCCAGGGTGGCCTCAAGCTAGACTCCAGGCTGATA
This sequence comes from Dicrostonyx torquatus, assembly GCA_028555095.1. NCBI lineage: Eukaryota > Metazoa > Chordata > Mammalia > Rodentia > Cricetidae > Dicrostonyx > Dicrostonyx torquatus. The sequence continues at coordinate 2,184,953 of JAQHUG010000241.1, forward strand.
CCAAGGTTTGGGGTTCCTGACCTAGAGGTACCATTTAGGCTGAAGCTATCCCTCCACCTTCACTTGGATGCAGCTGTGATCACATGGCATGCCTGGTCATGGCCAACATCCCTTGACAAAGGAGTCTGGTTAACCCCCCAAGCCACACCTACACCAAGCTCCGCCCTGGGTCTGAGGGTTCCCATCATGCCCTAACTCTTGAGCAATGCCCACCCGGCTAAGATACCCAAAGGGTCAGGCTGGGTACTTATGTGTCCTGGGGCAGGTGCTCTAACCTCTCTGAGCCTGTGAGTTAATATGCAAGGCGCGGTGGTGGCCCGCAGAGGCCCGGAGACACCTGGGGCAACATACCTTGATGATCCGACCTCGGAAAGTGCTCTCATCCAGCTCCACGGCAGCCCGGACAGAGCTCCGAGAAGCAAACTCTATATAGGCGTAGCTGGAGAAGGATAGAGGTGGGGAATGGCTGGGCGAGGTGGGAGGGGCCCAGCCTCACCCTCACTGCCCAGCCTGCTACGGCCCCACACTGACCCCTTTGGGTGTCCAGAGAACTTGTCGCACAGGATGGTGACCCGGTGGATCTTCCCGCAGTGGCTGAAGTAGGCCTCCAGCTCGGCAGCCGAGCCTCCATAATCTACCTGCTCTCAGAAAGGGCACCTGCTCTAAGTGCTGGGCTCTCTGTCTACCTCCTGCTGAGGCGGTTGTGGCAGAAAGGGGTTGGAGGGACTTCCACAGTTGGTTGACTCCTGGCTGGGAAGGGGCTGAGGCTTTACCCACTCCTGCCCAAGGTTGATTGCTGAGAGCCAGTCAAGGGTTTCCTGTGTGACCAGCTGGTTGCATCCCAGCTCCTGCCAGGTGTGTGGACCAGTAAATCTCATGGAACTCCCAATTCCAGTGCGTGTTGAGAAACCAGAATTCTTGACCTCAGCTTCAGCTGAACGGTCAAGGACTGGCCACTTCTCGCCTCCATGGTTTTGCCCAGGAGCTACAGCCCACCCTTTCCTCCGCGGCAATTAGCATCAAACCTGCCCCTTCTGTCTAGTCTTGGAGACCCTACAGCTTTCCGCCTCCAGCTCCTAGCCAGCCCCATCCAGGGCAGACGTTGAAGCGTCTGCCCAGCTGAATGCCCTAATTGGAGCCAGATGCCGAGGGAGGGCTGTGACCTTCTCTATCTGCTACTCACGTTGCCCACATAGACAGATCTGTGGTCAGCCTCCACCTTTTCCTTGGAGGTCCCAGGGAAGCAGCAGCCTGTGGAGAGAGAACCCCAGGACCAGCAGGAGGACCTTATTGAGGAGCCCATTCCTCATGACCCCAGGGAAGGTCACCCAGGCTTCCAAGGCCACATTGTGGGGTTGCAAGGTCTAGTGTTGCAGGGTGTTCCAGAATGTTCCCTCAGTAGTCCTCATATAGAGTCTGTGCCGAGCAGGTGGTCAAGGGCTTGGGAGGACAGCTGTCCCTCTACCTTCTGGGGACAGGGTCAGCAGGAGTCCCAGGTTCCTACCCATGGTCTCAGGGCTCAGCAGCTGTCTGACCTCAGCCCCCTCTTCCTCTGTGGCCTTTCTCTGTACATAGGGTGGCTCTGGCAGGGCCTCAGCATGTTCCATGGCCCACAGCTTCAGCTTGATGGCCTCCAATTCCTGCTGGCCAGCCCACAATAAGCTTGGAGTAGTGACCTGCAGGTCCCTCTAGAATGGAGGGCAGGAGTGGCCAGTCAGCCCCAGGAAAGTCATGGCTACTACGGAATAACCTAGGTCACCCTGTTCTTCCTGTAGCCATAGTCCAGAGCTAGGGGCTCAGGCCCCAGAAGTTCCTGACACCTCCCCGTAGTCAGAGAGGCCTCTGTGGTCTGCAGCATTGGCCCTTCCACCTCCAAGTCAGCTGTGCCCCTCACCCCGTGCCCAGGTCCACACCTGCTTCCCTGCATGACAGGGTGCTGCCTGGCTGTACACTGGGGACTTGGGCAGGTTCTCTTGCTCCAGCATGGCCAGCAGGAAGCCTACATCTTCATCTTCCTCGTCACTCTCTGTTCCACTCCCAGCCCCTGGCTCCAAAGGGGTCTTTTCAGTCCTGCCCCAGGCCCCCCAACCTTGGGCCTCCGGATCTGAGGAGACCTTCTGGAGCCAGGCTGCAGTGGGGGGTGGGAAGAGATCGTTGCTCAGGAAGGGCCACATAGGAATGCAGGAAGAGCGAACTGGGCGAACCTTGGCTCTTCAGGTCCGCTGGCTTCCACAGCTGCATCAGCCTCGCGGCTCTCCCTTTTAAGGCCTCCTCCTGACCAGCTGCTTCCACTAAAGCACATTGGAGGGCCTCCCAGCTTAGGCCATATTGATCAGAGGGGTCAAAGGCTGTAGAACGCCTATCTTCTCAGAAGAGTAGACGAGTTCAAAGTGGGTAAGACAGGGTGTTACGTCCATGAGCCTGGCGTGCTCTCCCTTGGTGTGTGCAGCATGCCATACCACACACCTCTGACAATTGGCCCTAACCGTTACCGAACTGTAGTCATGAAAAGGACTTATTTCAGGGAGAGGAGGCACTGTGGGTGTCTGGATACTTTGGGTGAGTTCGAGCAAAGGCTCCTGGGAGGCTAAGAACTCAGGCCTGAGCTCATCCAGATTAGGGTTCCATATTCTTTCCTAACCATGAGTTCCTCCCCACCTCTACACAGGGCACCTTTAGATGGGAGCCTATTTAAGTCAGGCACAATTTAGATGATCCCTTTCGCCACAAGGGAGGCTCAGGCTGAACCGTACAAATCGGGTGATGGGTACTTGGCGGAGGCAGGCAGGTACAGTGCTTTCCGGCCCCATTCATCTGTTGCTGCCCCTCTGCCCTCACCCTCCAGGACCGTGGCCAGCCTATACCCACTGACTCCTTCCTGGGCCTTCCAGCAGAGGGGAGGATCTACTAGCGCATTGCTGGCTGGTAGCTAGACACGGGCAAGGATGCTTCTTGAGTCTGCTCTGTCGAGCCTCATGCTGTCCATGTTATTGTGACTCTGAGGTGTCCACAGGAACCCTCACATGACACCACCTCCTCAGATCCACAGGCACACTTCTGTCACGCTGCTCCCAGACTGGCCAATGGTGTCTTTTTTTAGAACCTGGGCTGGAATAGGAGTTAGGTTTAGTGAGCTACACTGAGCTACACGGTATATGTGGCGTTTGGTGGCCGACACCTCCCACATCCTGGGGTGGGCAGAGGGATTGAGAGGCAGAGTTGGGGGTAGCGGTGGCTGTTGGAGCCCCAGGAAGCTGGGCTTCTGACCTCAAACCTGACTTCTCATGTGTTCTCATTCTGTTCTCCAAAGTGGCTGAAAACCACCGTGCCTCATGTGATGGCTCATACCTATACTCAGCACTTGGGCCTCTGGGGCAGAAAGATCACAAGTTCAAGTCCAGCTTAGGCTCCAGAGTGAGGCCCTGTCATAAACAGCTCAACAATAATAAAACCTGCTGTGACCTCCATGTCTCATAAGGGAAGGACTGTGTGGGATAGTCACATGACCTGAGCTAAAGTAGTCCTGACCAGAGACTGAGTGACCACTGACCTCTCCCCAGTCCTGCTTCTGTTACTTCCCTTGGTCTTTCCTGGCAGACCAAGGCTACTCAGAGCCAGCATCCATGCCCACACAGAGAACAAGCTGGCCATCCAGGACAAGAACAGGGATACACAAGTGGCCACTGCTGTCCTCCTGCATGTGTGTGCCTCTTTGTGTGTGAAGCTCTGTCGGGGTCCTGCCTGGGTCTTTCCTGTACTTCCATGTGGGAGGCAGGACATGGCAGGCTGTGTCCAAGCCAAGACCATCTGGATGGAGCCCAGTCCCTGGCCAGTCTCCCCTCTGAGCTCAGTGTCTGCAGTGGAAAAACCTTGTCAGCCTCCTCCCCCTCGCGCTATCCCGAGATTGCTGACACACCAGGCCCAGTGGGGCTCCAGCCAGGCGCCTGGCCTAGGGACAGCTCACCCCCATGCTGGCCTTCCCAACAATGCCTTCAAAAATACACCGTGTTCCAAGCTGGGACAGTATTAATGACAGTCGCTTCCTCCAGGCAGCAACCAGTGCTGCCTGAAGCACTATGGCCAGTAGTTGGCTCTAGAGCTTTAGCCAGGACACAGCTGTCACAGGAACAGACTGAGGGGTGGGTCTTTCTGCGGTGCCACTCTTAGGTCCTCGGTGTCCCCTCGGGTCCTGAGTTTTGCCTCAGGTCGTAAGTGTCCCTTTAGTGTTCTCTCCGATTCAATGTCTCCCTCAGATCCTCAGTGTCCCTCAAGCCTCTAGTGTTTCGCTCAGCCAGGTCCTACTATCTCCCTCATGTGGACAGCTCAAAGAACTTGGTCCCAGGCTGGGCGGTGGTGGCGCACGCCTTTAATCCCAGCATTTGGGAGGCAGAGGCAGGTGGATCTCTGCGAGTTCGAGGCCAGCCTGGTGTACAAGAGCTAGTTCCAGGACAGGCTCCAAAAAACTACAGAGAAACTCTGTCTTGAAAAACCAAAAAAAAAAAAAAAAAGAAGAAGAAGAAGAAGAAAAAAAGAAAAGAACAGAACTTGGCCCCAGTAGTGAACCAGTCAGCTACCTATATATATAGGTCAGGCCCTTGAAACTCTTAGGGTCATTTTTGGGGTCCAAGATTTTCTAGAACTCCCTAAGGCCCAGCCTTCCAAGATGGACCCTATCTGCCAGAATACAGCAGTAGCACATGGAGCTGAAGGTCCCCTCCTTTGTCCACCCCAAGTCTTCTCTGGTACAGCGGAACACCACGTCTGCCCTGGCCTGTACATCAGGTCTTTCAGCATGGTGATCGCGTGTGCGCAACGGTCTGGAGGAGCAGCAAGCCGTCATAGCAAACGCTCACTTTATTACACATGTAATTAACCTGATCATCATGTCCATGGCCCACAGGGCAAACATACAGGACAGCAGAAGACAGCGGTGGGTGGTTTGACGCGGCACCCTGACACGGAGGGCTGTGGACCACGGCTTTTCATGAGGAAAACATCCAGTCCTCTCCTCCCAGCTCCTGCATGAGGAAAAGAAATGGAACAGCAACGGTTCCCCCGACGGGCTGTGCGCGGCTGTGCTCTGGGGCCGACCCTTGGCCCACCCCAGAAATGGTGTGAGCTGAGGGCTGCTGGGCCTTGTCTGGGTGGGAGCAGGGGTTGTTCCTTTGAGGATGTGGTGAGAAGGCCACACTTTGAGCCAGATGCTACATTCCTGTTTCCCTGTTGTCTGGGCTACTACCTTAAGGGTCAGCTGAATTGAAAGAAAAGGAATGAAAACAAGATAGTTTTCTAGAATTTGGGGACTTGTTCTCGTGGTTGACAGACTGTCCTTAGCTTTGTCTGTGAGCTGTCTACAGGAGTCAATAGTCTCCCTGAGCCCAGCTCACCTGAAGTTTCTCTATCTTCTTGCCAACATGATGGTAACCCAGGGGTCTCTTCCCAGGCTCATTCCAGAAACTTCTCTAGCTCCCTGTCTGTCCTTCTTAAGAGGCAGCTTCTGCCTCTCTCCCTTCTCCCTTTCCCCCTTTCTTTTTTTTCTCTCCCCCTCCCCTGGGGGGAAAAAAAACCTTCTCTACATGGTAGGAGCTTCGGGAAGAGCAGTGAGCTAACGGGAGGCTGTGGACGGCCCCACGCACCTCACAAATTCCTCCTACCATCGGGGGATCCAGTAGGGACAGACTGGACAGGTTCAACTCTGAGCTACTTGGGATTCTAACTGAGAAGATGGGACTGGTACCCAAGTGTCCTGATGAACAGGATCCTAGGAGTGCAACGTCTCAAGGGAAGCCAGCTTTGGCTCGCTCTCCTCTTTAGAGCTCCCTCTTCTGGGCAGACTCCTGGAATCAAGGACTGCCCCTGCTTTGGGGGAATGTGGTTCCCTAACATAGCATCCCAGAGCTCCTGAGCAAGTGTATAGCCCTTCTCTCGGCACACATTCTTGACTCCTCTCCCCAGGCAGGTCCAGATGTGTCTCAACGATCACAAAAACTTGTCCAATCTTTCTACAATGCCTGTGGTCATTACTCATATATCTGGAGGTGTCTAAAGCAGGCCAGGATAGGGCAGAGGTTGCCTCATGGGTGGGTATTCTTAGGGTACCCCTGGCCAGTCCAGGGCAAGTAGAATGGAGGGTGTGGGGGACCTAGTGTCTTTGGTACACTGAGGGAGCTGAAATTACTGAGGACAGTGGGTAGAGAGACGATAGGAAGGATGGGTCTAGGGATGGCTGTGTGGTGTGACTGGAAGACATCCAGACACTGTTGGGATGGTGTGGGCAGATGGGTGAGCAGGTGGACGGATGACAGACGGAGAGGCACGTGGGTCAAGGTAGATAATGGGGGTAGTTACTTGGAGGGCAGGTGGAAGAAGATGAATCGGTGGAGGTGGATGGGGTCACAGAAAGATGGCTGGCTGAGTCAGAAGGGCGAACTCAGGAAAGTGTCAATCTACCAGTGTGGTTAGGCTGAGGAGCAGAGTAACAGATAGACGGATGCCAGAGATAATACTTTGGTGTCAGCCTAAGGATTTATTTGGAAAAACTAAAAAGAGAACTTTGGGGTCCATCCTGATCCCTGTCCACTGTGGCCTTGAGAGCACTGCCATGGCCCTGCCTCCTATTCTGTCCTTCTCCATCACCAGTGACCTTCTCAGGTCTTCTGACAGGTGTTCCTGCTGACTGAACCCTTCTGGGGCTGGCTCTTCTCACCCCGGCACCCATCAGGCAATAGGACCTAAGCTTGGTATAATCCAGCCTGCTCCTATACACTTGTGACCATATGTGGAATGAGAGCCATTGGCCTCTGTTCCCGTGCAGGTCTGAGGACTGAGCTGGAAAGGAACCCCTAGGCAGCAGACTGGAGAAAGGCCAGTCTGAGTCTGGGGCAGAGATGGGCAAGGTGAGAGGAGGGGTGGCAGAGGGAGAAGGACCTATGGCAAAAAGTCATAAGGTCATGGGACAGGATCTGGGCTGGGCCTTGGGGGTCAGAGAGTTCTGCCTGCCACCTGCCCTCCCCACTCAGTCTTCCTGGCTTAGCTTTGGCCTCAGAACAGGAAGCAAAGTTGCATTTTGATTTGGGATTTTGGGGAGCAAGACTCTGTGAGAGCCACATCCTGTAGGGGTTTGGTTCATGTTTGTCTGTGGCTACCAGGAGGCAGGACCTGGCAGTTGCTCTTGGGTTCATGGTTTGTGAGCTGGAGAAAGTAGCAGGAGGGGCTCTCAGGAGTGAGGGATGGAGTATCACCCTCCCCCGGCTCTGTGTAGAGCCCCAGACAGAATGAAGGTTGAAACCAAGGGCATGCCGTGGTTATGGCCACCCAGGGTACACCTCCCGACAAAGAACACCCGTGGACCCTGTTCTTTCCAAAGCTCTGAGGTTGTTTGGTTCTGCTGAAGCCGGAGCACAACACCCACAGCTTTTCCAGGGCCTTAGCGTCTGGTTCAGGACCCCCACCCACCCGTCTTGCCTCAGGTGACACTGCTGACATCCACCCAGAATTCAGCATGGAATCCCCCGCGGCTGTTTCCAGTCCCAGTTTCCTCACTTAGCCCTTCCCCCACACACACACCTTAAACTGCCACCCTGATTCTGCAGTTGCCTTGCCGGCTGAGCTCTTCCTATCAGCTGGCCAGCACCACACCACAGGTGTCCACAGTTGCTGGCCAAATCTCAGGCACAAGGGACTCACTGTAGTCTTGGGGGGGGGGCTATCCCTTCCAATAGCTAGGGTGTAGGTGGGGGGCTCTGCTGAACCCTAAATACGTAACCTGGTTCATGGAGGACAATTTGGCTGGGCAGCATTTTGTTGTCCCTGGTGGGCCTTCTTGTTCTGAAAAGGTAGTTAAGGGTGGTTGTAGGGCCCATATTTTTCTACACAGTCTGACAGCCAAGTTCTCAGGCCACGGGTTCGTTTCCAAGGCAGCTGCTATCCCGCCAGACCACCTGTGGCTACCTCAGACCAACAGCGGCTACTTAACAAAAGGCTCAGGATGGACTGCTCCTCCTCTTTTGTTATTATGTAGATCGCCTGGGAAGATGTGGGGTCCCCAGAAAGAGAATATTAATGAGCTCCCACCTTGGTTTACCGGGGGGGGGGGGAATAAAAGGTGTTTGAATAAACACGGGTGGTATTCAGGAATGGATGAAGCCTGAGACTCCCTTCCAATATTGCTGTGTGTACTGTGTCTCATTATTTCCCGCGCCTTCACACCGGTCCGGTTAGAAAAAAGTAGTTTTATGTTGGGGCATCAGACCCCGACAGGTGGTATAGGTAGGGAAGGAGGTGTGTGAAGCTAAAACAAATTGGTGGGCCTTCAGGTAAGGGGACCCTCTGTGACCTACCTTAGAATGGCTAGACCACATAGGAGCAGGCACTCTCAAGTCCTGACACCAGGGACGGAGGTCATCAGGGAAGCCACCCCAGGACTCCTGGCCCAGACCTCTAGAGACTACAGCTCTTAAGCACAACCTGAGGGCCTAGCTTTATTTTCCCCCACAAACAGGGCGCTCACCACCTCCTGCCACCCAGAGCTTTTCCCTATGAATGGCCACTGGCCTCCTCTCTTGCAAGGGCCAAGGACGCTTGCATGCTGTGGGGTCCCAGAGACAGCAGCACTGCAGGAGGCGCAGCTGGGAATGGAATCCAGCGATGCTGATGGGAGGCGGGTCTCTGCCAGCACAGACTCAGTGTTCTCAGGCAGACGCTCAGGTCAACTGGTCCACGAGAAGGGCAGGAGGCCGCCACGTGTCCTGGCTTCTCTGAAACCCACAAAAATACATCTCTGTGGGCTTGGAGGGCTGTGGCCTTAGGAACCTTCCAGAGGATGAGCTCTACCTTGGCCTTCGGAGCGAGAGTTGCTGTCAGGCTCCATTCGGGGTAGCACCAGGTTGATGGTGCCTAACAGGATCCTTCCATGCAATGTTCTCTTAAAGAGTGACTTTTATAGTTGTGACGAAATACCAGCCACCAAACAAGCCCATAGGACCACAGCTCAGATTCCTTCCAAAGTGTTTCCTAGATTTCACATACTTCCGTGGTTTGTCTTAATTCCTTTTTATTTGGCAAACATCTTCTCGGTACTGATGCCGCGGCTGGGACCTCTGTGGAGACTATTTACATTCACATTAACACATGCTGCACACCTTGCTCTGGGCAGGGCCCCCAGGGCCCAGGGTTCAGGAGCAATTCCCCCATATTGCACGCTAGGCCTGCAGCTTCCTGCAGCCACACACATAGGTGCAGACCCGGACTGTGTCTGCTGTCTTTCTGTTTGGTACAGGCATGAACTTCCTTCATTTCCTCCTTGAATCCTTGAGGGAGTCGAGCAGGTGGAGGGCAGGGCAGGCAAGGGCTGGAGCACAGGTGGGCAGACGCACCATCACTCCCAGGGCTGGAGACGAACACGGGGGTTGGAACACAGGGATATGTACAGCTGGGCTTGAGTCTTCCAGGCGAGGTGAGGGTGGCTGCTGGCTTTTGTGTTTTGTTTTTTTTTTTTTTCCTTTTTTTTTTTTGTAAAAGTTTGAGAGAAACGATGGTAGCCACAGCAAGACACTGGGGATGGGGAAATAAGACTGAGGTGGAGGTGGGGGCGGGGTGGGGATGGGAGGGCAGAGAGGTAGAGGAGGGAAAACCAAGAAAGCGTGATTCGCTGTCACCTTATGCTTTCAAAAGCAGTCAAGAATCAAACCAAAAGATTGTCACAGTTTCGTTTAGGAAGTGTGCTCTCTCTGGGAAGAACACTAGCACTTTTTTTGCACAAGTGGAAAATGAACTATGCGAAGTCACAGAAAGTGTGAGGACGGATGGAGGTGTCTCCCTTGCGTACAGGGACGCACGGACAGGGCCTGAGGGCACACAATGCTCAGGTGCAGCTGACTGGGGCTTCCAGATATGGTGCTGAGGGTCATGTGGCCTTGCTGCTGACCCCTTTGCCCAGCGAGGATGCTGCCCACTAGTCAAAAAGGAACAAAAGGTTTCTTCTTGGCCCAACCCACCAAATCCCAGTGACCCAACACCCCTGACAAAATCAAAGCCAAAATAAAAGACCAACATCCAAACAAACCCAGGAATGAAAGACAATGAAAAAATACTTTGGCAGTGATAAAAATAAATTTTTGATTTTGATTTCTTGAGTTTGCTTTTTGGATTTCCTTTGGAGCGAGGTGTGTCTGGCATCCTTGGCTGGCTAGCTGGCAAGGTAGTTTACAGGTATGTTTCCTTTGCTTTAAAAAAAAACTTTTTGGGTTTTTTTTTTTTTTCACTTAAAGCCAAAGACTTTGACATTAAAGAAAAGAAATAAAACCTGAAACCAAAAAATGCTTCTTGAGTTGGAAATCGAAATTGTTCTCACCGTCTCTGCTGCACGCGCCGATCCCCGTGGGGTTGGCTGGGTGAGGCAGCAACTCCAGCTAGAAAAAAAAAAAATCACAGTTTCTTCCTTTTCTAGTAAGGGATGGGGAGAACCCCACAGTTCTTTGTCCATTTTTAAGTAGCTTGTTTGCCAACAAAACAAAACAAAATCTCCAAAAGTTCTTCACTGAAAATAAAGCCACCCATTAGGTTTCTCTGATTACAGAGAAAGTGCGTGGGCTTTTACACAGACAGAGAGGATCAGATACAGGGAGAGTCAGGGCAGGGAAACAGAGGGAGACCAGACACAGAAAGACAGACAATAACAGAGAGACAGACACAGAGGGGACAGACGGTGGCAGAGCCGGCCACGCTCCGCCGGTGCCACTGTCTGCAGCTCCGCAGTGGTATCTGAGGATGCTTGTGAAGAGAGGCTGTAGGAGGTCCCGGCAAGACCTCGTCAGGTAGCTGAGGCTGCACGGATGCAGTTTCGTTGGATCTGTGTTTTCTTTTGGAGAGAAGCAGTAGCAGCAGTGACTCCACCTGGCCAGCTCCAGGCATCTGGTGGGCCAAGGTGGGGCCAGGAGGTTGGCAGGGCATGGTGTCCATGGGCTGGGCGTCCGATCTGGAGGTCAGCGGGGCACGGCAGTGTCCAGTGGGCCTGGTGGGCCTGGAGAGCAGGGGCGAGAAGGCCCTGCTGAGCCGGCTTCGCTGGGGCTGGCAGTGGCATCAGGCTGTCCGGGCAGTGGGTCAGCCACTGCAGCTGCGGGGCCCTGCAGACTCTGGCCGCATACATGATGGTGCTTCTCCCAGTCCTTGTGCTGACAGAAGGACCCGCAGTAGCGGGCTGCATTACAGCCGCTGCAGGTCTCGCTGGCCTTACGCCCGCAGTTCCAGCAGCTCTGGATGTAGAGGAGGGCAAAGGACATGAGTCAGGATGGGACAGGCTGCACATCATAACCTACCCACTGCTGAAAAGGAGCGCGCGTGCGTGCGTGTGTGTTTGTGTGGTGCAGGAGAGAGCCATGCATCCACTCCCAGCTGCTAAAACCCAGTTAGGGTTTCACCCAGGAAGAAGAAAGAACTCGGGACTGGAGAGATGGCTCAGCGGTTAAGAGCATTGTCTGCTCTTCCAGAGGTCCTGAGTTCAATTCCCAGCAACCACATGGTGGCTCACAACCATCTGTAATGAGGTCTGGTGCCCTCTTCTGGCCTGCAGGCATATATGTAGACAGAACATTGTATACATAATAAATAAAAATAAAATATATTAAAAAAAAAAGAAGAAAGAACTCTAGAGCCCCTGGAGGCAGCTAAGTTGCCCAGCACTCAATGGGCCCTTTCGGGAGAGGAGATGTAGCCACTGACCAGGATTCCCTTTGCTGACTGTATTTCCCTCAGGGGATGGCTAGAGATCCCTGCAAGGCAGCTGGGCTGTGGGATTGGGAGGCTGCCCTGGCTTCAGGAATCAAAGCCTACTTCTCGTCTCTATTCTCTGGCCTCACCCCTGCCTGCTGCACCCCTTATGCTGCTCCACCCGGGAGGGCCTTGCTGGCCTCTCCATCAGGATGGCTCTGATATTGGATGGCTCTTTTCTCTCTTTCCCCAGGGGCCATGCTGCTCTGAGGTCTAGAGATGTACTTTCCAAACTACTCTCCCCTCCAAATACCTAACGCTTTGCCCATCTCCTGACAGCTTTGAGATCCTGTGTGTGTGTGCATGTGTACATAAGCACATGAGTGTATGGGTACGTATGTGTGTGTGTGCATGTGTACATAAGCACATGAGTGTATGGGTACATATGTGTGTGTGCATGTGTACATAAGCACACGAGTGTATGGGTATATATGTGTGTGTGCGTGTACATAAGCACATGAGTGTATGGGTACGTATGTGCGTGTGTATATAAGCACATGAGTGTATGGGTAAGTACGTGCATGTGTGCGTGTGTACATAAGCACATGAGTGTATGGGTACGTACGTGCATGTGTGCGTGTGTACATAAGCACATGAGTGTATGGGTACGTATGTGTGTGTGTACATAAGCACATGAGTGTATGGGTACGTATGTGTATGTGTACATAAGCACATGAGTGTATGGGTACGTATGTGTATGTGTACATAAGCACATGAGTGTATGGGTACGTATGTGTGTGTGTGCATGTGGAGGCCTGAGGACAATCTCTGGTATTGTTCCTGAATACCGTCCACATCATTTTAAGACAGGGTCTCTCAATGGCTAAGAACAGTGGTTCTCAACCTGTGGGTCTTGACCCCTTTGGGAGTTCAATGACCCTTTCACATGAGTTTCCTTAGACCATGGGAAAACACAGATATTTACATGACAATTCTAACAGTAGCAGAATTGCAATTATGAACCAGCAACAAAAATAATTTTATGGTTGGGAGTCACAGGAACTGTATGAAAGGGTCTCAGCATCAGGAGGGTTTAATGCTTACCAGTCAAGGCTAACATGATGGACCTTTGAGCCCCAGGATCTACCTAGCTTTGTCTCTCTAGTCCATTCCTAAAGGGCAGTCCACGAATGACTTCCCCAGAAGGGCTGTTCCTTTCTTCCTGATGCCCTGCCAACCAAACTCTTGGAGCAGAGGAAGCAGGTTCAGAAAGTCCTCCCTCACCCACCCTGCTGATGGAGCACAGTGCCCAGACATCCAGGCATACAAGATCATAGCTCTCATGGCTTTCTCCTTCCTGTTCATTATGCCCAAAGCTGAGGGAGACCCCAGGGTCCCGAAAAGTCTCCTTAAACCTTTTGCTTTTATAAGTTAAGGAACAGAGGCTTTCATATCAATAGCCTTTGACGGAATATGGACCCTAACGTGTGCCAGGCCCCGGACAAGCATTTCTCTCTAGATCTTCAATTACTGCTACTCGCAGGTTAGGAAGGCCTGAGAAACGCCTTACCAGGCCTCGTGGGTGCCGAACAGACTGCATGCTTGCTTGTGTGTGCTACCACTGAGAGTTATGACCACTGACAGCAGAGAGCTCATTGGTCTAGAGGCTGCACAGGTGTGGTGTTCTAACCCAGGTTTTGTCAGCCCTTGGAATACGGGACTCCTGCAGGCAGAAATGGAGCATAGAGGTGGCTAGTGGCCCTACCTCGCTGGAGTCCTCTTGCTGGTTGATGACAGTCAGGGCATCCTCTGAGGCCTGCCGCTTGGCCTCAGCCAGGGCTCGTTCCATCTTGGCACGCTCTGTGGTGATGAGTTCATGGGCTTTGCGCTCTGCATCAGACACAGCCTTCTGTAGTTCTGACATCGCCTGGCGCTTCACCTCATTCACGGCTTCTTCTGTGAAGCACAGAGGTGGGATGGTGGTCACACTGCCAGCACCCAGGCAGGCTCGCCTGGGGTTCTGGACCCTCTACACGCACATGCTTATCATACTTCGCACGTGTTCACACAAAGGAACAAGTCAGTGATCCCATACCTTGGCTGACAGGTTTGTAGATGAGGAATTCATCTAATTATTCGTTATCAATAAAAACTCAGGAGTCAGATATCAGAGTAAAAACCTGATTGATCAGAGGAGTGGTGAAGAAGTGACCAGTGACCTCCTCTCTCTCTCCTTCCTTGATCCAAAAGGCCCAGGCTCTCCCTAAGCCCCTCTCTACTACTTCCTCTGTCTCTTTATATATCCTGGGTCCTCTAAAACCTCTATGGCTAATCTTGGTCGGCTAGTAGCTGGCTCTTCCCTCTGATTCAAGGTAAATAAACTTTATTGGCAGTCTCAGGAGTGTCAGAGTGTGGTCAAAATATCCTGCAGCGTGTGGATAAAAATGTGTGAGTCCTGGGCACATGTGTGAACCCTGGTCAAGAGCCGTGAGTAAACTATCCACGGCTCTACCTGCCAGTGTCATGGTCCTCACTCTGGTGTGCATCTTCAGTGGGTGACAGCTAGTCCCCAGCCCACAGTATGATCCAGCAGGTTCTGGTACTGCCCAAGATTCTGTTTTAACAGGCTTCAGGCAAGCCACTGCTGTGAAGGACCTGCTTTGAGGAGAACAGGTCTGGTCCTTGGCTTTGTTGGGAGCCAGAAGGGAACTCTGGCTGTAAGTACCTGATTTATATTCTCTCCCTATCTCTCTCTCTCTCTCTCTCTGTGTGTGTGTGTGTGTGTGCATTTTGTGCACACCTCTGTGTGTGGCCCAATGTGTAGATACACAAACTTGCTGCATGTGGAGCCCATCTGAGTTGCAGACACTTCCTATGGTTGTCCCCAGGGTTTGTCCCAATAGCCTTACTCACCAGCCTTCCTCCAGATCTCCTCCGGCATATAGCCAGAGAGGGTCCTGGGCATGAAATCCCGGTGAACATCTGAAACAAAGGGATGGGGTACAGTGTCATACACAAGGTGGGGTCCTCAGTTGCCTTCTTCCACTCTGGGTTCCCTTCCACTCTTGCCGGGGCTTGAAGGTAAGAAATAATTTTTTTTTTCCTGGGAAAGAGGGCTTCACATTCCAGGGGAATGGAGGGATTGGGGTAGTAGCATGCTCTATAGCCAGTGAACATGGACTCAGGCTGGGAGCTGGGCATATCCTAGACCTCCCCCAGTCTCTGTGGTCACCACTGTGGTGGGTGACTACATAGAAGCCCCTAGGTGCCACCTCCTAAGCTTGGCTTGTACCCTACTAGAACCTGGGAGCTTCAGGCTTCCTAGAGGGCCAGGCACATATTTCTGCAAGTGAAAATGGCCCCCCCTTTCCAAGTGATGCTTGTTTAAGTAAGGCCCGACTGTTGGCTAGCTTTCTGGGGGATCAGTGGCATCCTACAGAGACTGTGTAGGGCTAGCAACCCCTCACTGCAGGCCTTCCCTGTTCTTCCCTAGTACACACCTAGCTGAGACCCCTCAGGGCCACTGCAGCTGTTGAGGGGCCGGGCAGAGGTGGGGGTGGGGCCCTTCTTCCCTTCCTCAGAGTCACTGTAGCACCGGATCCAGTGATTGAGTTCTTCACGGTCAGCCTCCTGGCACCGGCGCAGCACAGTGAGGGATCGCCGTGTCTTCTCCACCATATCCATGATACAGTTCAGGAGCTGCAGGTGGGTGGCGGGGCCTTCAGTACATTGGAACCAGGACTGTGGCCAGAAGTGGCCATCCAACACGGAGCGGGTGGTCGGGGAGCCAGCTCATCATCCATGAAGGCAGGGCACAGAAATCTACCTTGGCTCCCCACAAACAGTGAAATGGCTCCCAGTGCTTATGGGCACCCAACTTGAATAGGAACTCCTTTGGAGGCAGGATAGAGGCTCAGGGTCCCTTCTTTGAAACTCTGAGAGCAATCTGCCTTGGGAACATCCCCAAGAAAGAAGCAGGTAAGGGATCCACACTTCAAAGTGCATGGTGGTCAGAGGAACGGAGCTTCTAGGAACATCAAGACATGGTCCTCTTGGCCTGACCAGGGGCTCAGGCACCTATCACGAAGATGTCCTACACCACGGGGGCTCTACCCTGCAAGAGTCTCTGAGCAGGAAATAGTGGAGGAGGCAGGGTCTGTCTGCATGGTTCAGCATCCTTGTCTCTATTCTCTCATAGCACCCTGATAGGTCAGACATAGACAATGATGCTCACATAAAGGGACAGGCAGACAGCAGGTTCTCGGTTCTCAGATAGGTCCTGCCAGGAGATGCTGAACCCAGAGGAGCCCAAACCCAGTGCTGCTCCCCACCCCAAGCCTTAGGATCCAGAGGTGTGCAGACATTCTGGGGATCACAGACACTCACACTGTTGAGGTGTTTCCACTCTTCTGCCCATTCCCGTTCTGTGAGCCTGTGGTCAATCACTTCTTCTTGTCGAGACCCAGGCATGGCTGCAGGAAGGGCAATGTACATTTAGGCCCCCAAGCAGATGCTAAGCTCCACCCTTGCCCATAACTAAGCCCTGACTTGGATCTCAGGTCCTGCCCCTACTCCCAGGTACCTCCTACTTCCTCAGTACCATTCCTACCTCAGGGGTTCAGGAATAGGATAAAACACTTGTCATCCCCGGTTCTGCCCTGAGCATTCATTCCCTTCCTACTAGCCTACAGACCTAGCTCCTCTTGCTTTTATTATGCCCATTTCTGATAGGCAGCTCCAGATCCACTTTAAGGGTCTGCCTTATCATGGTCCAGAAACCTCAGGGCCTCTGTGCAGCTGCTCAACTTATGTGTGTTTATGACTTCCTCTCAAATATCGGTACTCCTATGCATTCCTCAAAGTCCAGGCCACAGGGCCCCTCTACAGCTGCAGAGTCTTTGGAATTCCTCAGGCCATGTGTGTCTCTAGTCTCTGGGTACAAGACTTCCTTGTTTATTCTTCCCCGCCACTGTCAGATCCACGGAGAAAGATGGTGTGATGTGTTTACCTCTGTGTCCCCAGGCTGAACTCTGACTTGGGTATTTACCAGCCCTGAGTGTGGTCTTGGGATCAGATCTACTGACAGCAGGGTCAGACAAAGTAGCAAGCCAGAATGGCTCATTCCCCAGGAGATCCTGGGGTCCTTATCATGCCACTTCCTGCCTCAATTTCCTGACCCTGCCTAGTTCTTTTTTTTTTTTTTTTCAGGATGGGGTTTCTCTGTTTAACAGTCCTAGCTGTCCTGGAACTCTGTAGACCAGGGCTTGCTTCAAACTCACAGAGATCCACCTGTCTCTGTCTCCCAAGTACTGGGATTAAAGATGTGCACCACCACGGCCTGGCTTTTGCGTGTTCTTAACACAGTGAGTAATTAGAGAGAAGATTCCCAAGCTGACCTGGTAAGCTTGAGGGACTGTCCCCAGGTAGGGCTTGGTGCTAAGCACTGTTTCCCTTCTTTCTGCTCTGACCTTGGAAGGAAGGTTCATCTTTCCCATATAACAGATCAGGAAACTGAGGCTGGTGAAGGGTCATGTCTGTCCATAGTTACCAGCCTGAATCTGTGCTCTCAGGGATGGTCAAATGGGCAGGGTGTGGGTTGCCACCGGCTGGGACATGAGGGACATGATGGCCCTCTGTTAGTTTTCCAGTGTGGTAACTGAGGCTGTGCAGGTGACCTGGTGCCAACCCAGCCTTCCTGGGGGGCAAAGCCTCTCTTTAAAGCTGCCACCAGTGCCTAAGGACCTCTTAGTACCTAACCTGAAATGCCTTCCTCGAGTTGCAGAAGGGTAGGGAGTGGCCACAGCCGTCATCCAGCACTCTCTCCGGCTGCCCACGAGGGGCCTATGCCAACGCCCCAACTAAAATAGAGGCTGAGATCTGTGCGACAGCTGGCGTTTATTTTTGCATTAGCAGAAGCGGGTGGGAATTAGCACCTGCCTGACCCGGCTGTGGCGAGCCAGACACTGTCACCTGCTGCCTAGGCCCAGGCCCTGGAAGCTTCCACAATGTGTATGAGAGGGGGTGGCTAGGGAGAGGCCTCTGCTGACCCTGCTCTGGGACCCTATAGGTGTCCTGAGTGACCCTGGCTAGTCATTTCTAGCATTCCTTTCCAACACACCAGGGTGGAGCAGGGTTGGGGTTAGGCAGGTGTTGCTGTGACCATCCACGGCTGTCCCACCTATATTCTCTGAGCCTCAGTTTCCCTAGAGGTATGGGTCCAGGCTGAGAAATGACAAAGTGCATGCGCTCTGTGTCAGCTGCTGTCCCTGTCGCCAGTAACTGGGTTTTGGAGTGCACTGTGTGCCAGGTGCTCTATCAATGCCCATGTCCTCACACAACTGTTCTGAGAAACTGAGGCACAGAGCAGTCACATGATCCACTTCTGGATTCAAGGAAAGTCAGGTAGCCCTTGCCTTGCCCTCAGCTACTCTGGCCTTAGGCTGCCCAGCCCCGGAGGGTGGTAAAGGCTGGTCCTTTAAAAGATAGGGCCCTCTGCACTGTGTGCGAGAAAGGGCAACTTGGGTCTGAAGGGGCAAGCCAGGTTACCTGGGCACTAGGGTGGCTACTGGTTCCTTATACCTATTTCCTTACCTACTAGGCAGATGAGGTGCTGCTTACAGCTTCAGTGTCTTCCACTAGGGGCATAGGTACAAGCAGCCACTGACTGAACCCCTAAATAAATGCATATAAACTCTCTCCAGCCCAAGTACATGCAGGCTTATACACATGGGCCGGCTTGCAGACATGGGTTCACACATTCTCTGTGTCCATACCTTAAAGGGTCCATGGCACTCTCACACTGCTTACCAAGGGGCCGATGGCGCTCCCGCAGCTCTCGGGGATCTGGATGTCGGTAGGAGTCCCGGAAGTGGTGGGCCATGGCCATGTCCTCCAGGCGATAGTGTGGGGGTGGGGGTGGTGTAGGGTGGGGCAACCCATTGCTGGGACTGCAGCGCTGGGCAGGGCTCAGGGTGCAGGACCGCTTACTGAGGTGGTCAGGGTGCAGAGGGTCCCGGTCTGACCCATTCTCTTTGGTCCTGATCAAGAAAACAGGTGGCCAATCGATATCAGCCCCAGTGTTGGACAGAGGGTAATAACAGAGGTGGGAAGAGACAGAGAGGATGGAGGCAGAAACTCAGAGGAGCCCTACTGGGTTCTGGTCCCCCTCTCTGACCTCCTCTGGGTCTCCTGGTGGAGAATGGAGAGGAGACACCCAGAGTCCCATGAGTAGGTGTAGTCCCCACTGTGGTACAGCAGTAGGGGTCTAGTGGCCAGTCAAGGGGTCCAGTCCAGCCCAGCCACCATGAGCTGTAGAATCCAGGCTACTTAGGGTCTACAAATAGCACAAAGAAAAATGAGTCCTGGGGGACAGACCGCTTTCTGAGCTGCTGTCCTCCAGGGATCCCAGAGACCCTGGGTCCATCGCGCAATAGGGCAGCACATGTTACAGAACCCAGTGTCACCAGCCCACCAGCCTGTCCCCGAAGCAGACAGCAGTATTAGCAGCGCTTGATCGGTCCTGCTGCAGAGAACAGACTGGACCAGCTGTCTGGCAGAATCGTGGCAGAGGCAGATGGGCAGGAAGAGGCCGCCGTGGGTCACCTCCCTGTCCTGCGGATCTGGAAAAGGCTGCTGTTACCTGTCTGGTGTTCTCCTCTTGCCGTTCTCGTTGACTTCCAGCAGGAGCTCGGGAGAGTCGACAGGGGAGGTGGCGCTGGCATCCAGCAGCAGTTGTTCGTGCTGGGCCAGGTACTGAGCAGGCGTCTGTTTGGCCAGGCGGGCACAGTGCAGAAGCTCTCGCTGCAGCAGGGGAAGATTAGCCTGGGGGCAGGACAGGGGCTTCAGGCACAGTTGGCTGTCAGCTGGTATGCAAGCCCACCTAACCTGTTCCGACCAGTAGACAGCCCAGGGCTACCTCTGTGTGACTCAGGGCTCTGGGTTCCTCACGTTCCCTGCTCCTTCCCTTAGCACTGTGGGAGGTGACAGGCCTGTGCCCTGCGGGACACACAGCAATGTACGGACTTTCTATATCACCATGCTTCCTCTCGGAGTCTGCAGCCGGTATTCCCTACCTGTAACTTGTCAAGCAGGCACCATATTGTCCTTGGCACAGAGAAGGAAAGCAAGGTTCAAGAGTGGGGGGGGGGCGGGAAACAGAGATGCAGCAGGGTCTCTGCTCTGGCCCCCAAAATGCACTGGCCAGGAGCCCCATAGAACTATCTCCTCTCTTCCCACTGCCTCCCGCTTTCAGTCTCAGCCAGGAACAAAGCTCACAGGAGGACCTCAGACACCAGAGTATGCCTTCTGCGGCCATGCAGTTCTGAGCACACAGGGAATATGACCTTTATGAACCCCAGCCTCGATTCTACATTTGCAGATGAGGCCACCAGAGCTCCCAGACTCCATCTCTAAACCTATGAGCTTCACCCTAGTGCTGGACCAGGGTCTCCAGGCACTGCTGGTGGTCAGCCTTTCCAGAGCTGCTGTGGGTAGGGTGGCAGGCTGGCCCTGAGCATGCTGGACAGGGGCCCAGTGGCAGGCTCTTGGGAGAGCCAGCGGTTCTAAGTATTTGTAAATAAACACAGTCCACAACTTTCCCATGCATCTCAAAGCTGCCAGGGCAGTCTTCTCCAAGCCTCTGCCTCTTCAGCCCCTGTTGGCGTATGCACCCGGCCCATCAGGCAGCCGATGCATTTTTGTTGAGCTGTGTGGCTGCCAAGCCTGTTTTTCTGTTTGGATAGCTGAACGGAGGCCAGCTCACCATCTGCCGACCACGTCAGAAGCATGAGCTGGGATGAGGTCCTGGGAGGTCTCAGTAGCCCAGAGTCTCCTCCCTCACTGGTCCCCCACCCACCCTGTCCTTTCTTTGGTCAGCATGGTGGGGTGGGGGCTGGGCATGAGCACCATCTGGTTGCAGTTAGGGTGGGGAAACATCTGGGGTCCTGGCCAGCTGGGGCCATCTGGGAGCTGGAGCCTCGGGTGGGGCAGCTTCTGAAAAGTCCACTGTCCAGCTACATGAGGGCGGATGCAGGAGAGAGTGGAGGGGACCTAGGTATCAGGTAGTCTAGCTGTACAGTCCAGATACACAGCGGCCCTTGGCTGGGGATACAGGACCACTGCTCACCAGAAAGAACAAGTCCCCATGCCCATCATTCAGAGGACACACCAAGCTGGTCCCAGGGCGCCCTGGGCCCCAACTTAACTTGGCATGGAGATTTTGATGTCTGGAAAACTCTAAACCATCTTTCTCCTCAATGGGCTTCTGGCAGAGGCTACACAGTACACACAGAACCACCACGGTGACAGCTGAACCACGAGTCTTCTTGGCGCTTCACTTGGCTCTGCAGAGCCTTCCACCACAGGCTGTCCCATGGAAGATTGGTGGATCACTCACCCTGGCTGGGCTGCTCAGGAGCTGTGTGACCTTGGGAAGCCACACAACTGCCTCCTGCCTCCTCTGTAAACCAGAACCCTGGAAGCGCTGCTGCGATGGGCTCCCATGAGCCCCACGTGAATTAACTCAGTTCTTCTACAGTGGCAGGCAGTTTTGTCTCACCTAGGAAAGGACCCAAGAGGGCCCTGCAGTTGGAGCCCAGCTCTGACCAGCCACATCTTCAGAACAGTTTCTTCTCAGAATGGCACCCCCAGAGGTGACCATGAGAATCACTGAGGATGCCAGGAAGCCCATGACTATTTAGGAAGGTTGCTATTCTGGCTCTCCAACCAAGCAAGAGGGGACCCTCTCCAGTAAGGGCAGCGAGGCCCCTGGAGCTGCCTGAGCTCTTTGTCTGGCTTCCTTCTTTCTAGCCATTGGGCCTGTGCTCCTACCATGCTGTACCAGCAAAGTCATCATACTCTTTGACTGGGCAGAGTGGGCCGCTGCTCTGGCTCTTGTTTTGGCAACAAGGTTAGAAGGACTAGCTGCAACCTTGTATTTTTAGGTTCTACCTATGGCTCTTACTGCCCCTTCACCCCAGGATCTCCATATCATGGAGAAAGATGTGCCGCCCAGTGTCCTTAACGAGTCACAGAGGTCCTAGGTTTGCTATGAGGTGGGCAGAGAGAAATGAATGTGGGGAGGGTTCCTTGACAAAGCAGTGCTGGGCAAGGTGTTCCACCCAGGGCTTGCTTTGGGTGATGCCACACTAGCTTAGGTAAAAAGGGTATGAGGGTAGGGACTCTGGGCAGTGAAAGCTGGGCTATTCCCGGCGTAAACAGGGTGGCCAACACTACCAGGCATCTGCTGCAAAAACTGGTTCTGACAAAATAAGCAGGCGCATGGCATCCTAAGGCGGTGGCAGAGTCAGCAATATGTGGAGGGTGAGGAGAATGAGGGCCTCCAACGCACTGCAAATGGCTGCCAGGTGGGCCCACACGCTGGCACCCGTGGCTTCTCTGTTGTCACTAGCTCCAGTGTGAGCCCAGCAAGGTGTGGGTGGGAGGGTGGAGGGGACTGGATATGGGGTGTCATGTGGGGTCCCCCTATGAGGTGCCAGAGGAATGAGGCTGGTGGACATGTCCTGTGAATGTTGTGGGGACTCTGAGCCCAGCCTCGGGTCTGTACCAGCTAGAAAAGTGAGGTTCAATTTTCCTGCCTACTAACTTGACAGCGTCAGGGCCTGTGTGTCCCCTCCGGCGGTCAACAGAGCATCTGTGTAGAGATCTTTATGATCCATTCTTGGTCTAAATTAGGCAGTTAAAAACCTTACTGATGTAGCTGCCCTGAGAGAATGGAGGACTCCAGCCACAGGGGCTGAGTGCAGAGGCGTGGGGCCAGCCTAGTGTCTGCTAGGCAGCGTGGTGGGGGCTCATGTCTTAGAGCTTATGCCTTGTATGGTCTGACCTGGAACTTTGACTAAGAAGAGCACAGACAAGCAGGAAGCATAACCTGGGGCTCTAGCTGTAAGCGGAGGTGGGTGCTCTAAGGTGTGGATATTCTAGCAGCTCCCCCGAGATCTAAGTGGAGAGAGAATACATGGCCAAACACACTTGGAAGCATGCCATCCTCACTCCTGTCAGGGTGAAGGGCTGCAGTGAGGACCTGGCCCATTCCCTCCCTCCCTCCCCCCTTCCCTTCCTCCCTCCTTCTCTCTCTCTCTCTCTCTCTCTCTCTCTCTCTCTCTCTCTCTCTCTGTGTGTGTGTGTGTGTGTGTGTGTGTGTGTGTGTGCAGATTACCAGATTTTAAAAATCCAGCCTCTCACTAAGCCTAGTGGTACACACCTACAATTCCAACTACTGGATACTGAGGCAGGGGATAAGATTAAGACTTCAAGGCCAGCCTGGGAAACTTAATGAGACTCTGTCTCAGAATTAGACAGGGCTGGAGCTGGGGCTCAGCAGTAGGACACTTGGATCTACAAGACAGTGTTGAACCCCCAGCACTGAAAACAACAAAACCCCCAAACCACAAAACCCAACTAAACAAAACCCAACCTAACCCCCACCCCCAACCAAATGGAGCATCTCATCTGAGGGTTTGGGGCTGGGGTGAGAAATCTGCCTGGCTCAGGGGCTCTGGTGACTCTGCCAAAGGTGCAATGTCACCAGTCGTCGTGAGGCCCCAGAGACGGCTCCCATCGCCCTGCGGTCCAGTCACGTGCCTGTCTGTCCCTCAGCTGGTCACTTCCTCACACCTATCCCTTCACTCTATTCCAGCCACAAGGAGAGTTGTCTCTCCTCCTTCCCCAGGCCTTTGTATTTACTAACCCTGCTTCCTGCAGGGCGCTGCCTAAGGCTTCTCCAGCCTCCTCAGTCACTGTGAAATACCTATCCTTGAGGGATCTGAGAATATTTTCTTACTTCACACATTTCCACATTCTACACCTGGCTGATAGCACTCTTCCCACAAGGGCATTGCTTCAGGGGACTTTGCCTGTCCCTTCACGCTATCCCCAGAGCCTTGCGCAGACCCTGGCATAGAGCAGGCAACTCAAAGCTCTGCGAGGGATGAGAATACGCTGGTTTTAGGGGGAATCATGAGGTTTAGCATCTAGTTACAATCCCAACTAGTCAGATCTGGGGGCCAGCACCATTTTTCCTGGGCAGCTGAGAATGATGCCTGGAAGGGAGGAGACTGGGGACTGGGGTCTCTCAGGGAGGCCCCCTCCCTGTAGGACAGATTTGGTTACCTTCAGAAAGGGGATGACAAATGGCCGCAGTGGGAAGTTGGTGGCTTCTTGGAGCTTGGAATGAAATTCTTCAATCGTCAGAGTTGAGTTCTGCAGGAGAGAGCACCCCACTTAAAGGTTCCCATGTACTATCTCAACCGGCCACCCCACCCCCGCCCCAGGAAGGAGGAGGCTCTGGGTCTGGACTGAGGGATGAGCAGGGCATAACGGGGTTGTGGACATAATGATGGAGCCTGTGGCAGAGTGGCTGTCATGGGGAACACAGGAGCCTGAGAGCCTGGAGACTCACCACCAGCCCCAGCACCAGGGTGCGGACGCGCTCCCCAATCTCAGGCGAGATGTCACTGCCGAACTGCTGCAGGGTGGTAAGGAAACGCTTGAGTTTGCTGAGCTGCCGTGCCCCGCATGCCGGGGGCAGGTGTTGTGTGGACAGCGAGGCAGTCGAGGAGGTGGCTGGGCCATTGCTGAAGCCATTGGGTGTAGATGGGGCACCGTGGATGGCTGTAGGTGAGTGGCTGCTCCCGTTCATCACTGCAGGAGGACAGTGTGTAAGGGCCAGGCATAATAACTGTGCTTTATCAGTATACATGGTGACGATGACAACAACGGCCCAAATGACAGTGATGATGACAGACAGCAGAGTCCAGAGCAGCTGTGCCCGGCAGACTGCACAGGTGCCCTTCTATCCTTGCAACCTTACTGTGCTTGTGGGTGTTATACTCTTGCAGATACGCAGACTGGCACTAGGGAGGTGATTCCCTTCACCTCAGGTACCCCAGCCAGGAGGGTGGTAGGGCTCACACCCCAGAAGGGGCTACAGAGACAGACATTTGCGGGGCTCGCTTACACTGTCCCTGGGGGTTTACCCTGGGCCCGAAGGCAAGACCTTCACACCAGCCAATAGTCTAGGTCCTCCACACGCAGCAGACGCCCAGGCCATCCTACCAGACCGGCTCAGGTTTCCACTAGGAGCAAGTGCAGGGCCTCTTCGCCCACGGGAAATGAGAAGTCACCCCCATCGCCTCAAGAAAAGTCCAGCCACTCTGCCTCTGCTGTTATGGCCTCATGCAGCACCCTCTACCCAATCTCTCTCCCACCTCTGAGCAATGCCCCAACTCTCCTTAGCCCTGAGCACTGGTCCAGGAACTTCCCCAACCTTGAGGATCCGGAGCCTCTCTAAGCCTGAGTAACACCATTGCCAGCAAGTAGCCCAGTGCTTGAATTGATGGGACTCGAGATCAGGCAGAGGGACTGAGACCCCCACCAGGAAGAGCTGGTTGGGTTCTTCGGGGGATTTTGACACAGAAGACCGTGTCCAGGGGCTAGTTCATACTAAGGACAATCAGGTGACTAAGGAGACAGCTGATAAGCATACTACAGGCTCACAGCTGCCAGTCACTGAGCCATGGCTCACTGGATAACCAGGGCCAAGGCCAGGGGTTGTCACAGAGTCCTTGCCTCTCAGCCCTGAGTGACAAAGGTATGATTAGCAAAGTCTGCAGACAGGTCAAAGTTCACAGGTCATAAATGCTACCTCTAGGAACAAACGCATGTTCAAACACCTCTGGCTCACTCAATTGTCGTTTCTGTTCGTGACTTATGCCCCCTGACCTTAGGGACACACCACTGTCTCCTGCCTTGACCTAGTGTGCAGAAGCCAGGTTCTCAGGCCTGTGCTGAGAGTGTAGGTCTGGGATGCCCTCAAGACCACAGTCCCCAAAGCTTCAGCTGTGGTGAGGCCTGGTGGGGGTTATAAGTGCCAAGGAAGAGGGGGAGCCCTTTTCCTAGACTGAGGAGCGCTCCAAGTTTGCCCAGTGCAGAGACTCCAGCTGAGTTCCCCTGGAGTATCTGCTTGCTTCAGGCAATGGGAACCTCAGCAAGTCACTCTAGACTGCACCTGCCTGGACATCTTGATCCAAGCACTGGGAGGGTGGCCTAAGGGCTGGGCATGGACAGGTGAGGTGGGGCCTTTACCTAAGTCCCTCCCTTCCTGGCCCTACGCTCTTGCAGGATCCTGTCACGCTTCTGCTCACACTACAGGATGGTGGACCTAATCCTACTCTGCCAGTCTTGGAGTTTCCGTCTCCTCTATGGGCCACTCATAGCCCTCTCTTGCTAACTACTGCAGTAACTAACTCTGTCTTGCCCAGATACTGCCTGAGGCTCGAGCCCAGATAAACCTGGGACCAGGCTGGTGGTTCCACACAAGCTTCTTCTAGACCCATGTAGCAGACAGGGCCACTAAGGCCCTGGGATAAACAGTTCATGGATAGACCCAACTGGTGTCTGATCCTAGGGCTGACCCCACCTTCCTCAGGAGTGCAAGGCAGGACCCAGCCCAG
The DNA here is from genome assembly GCA_028555095.1 of Dicrostonyx torquatus. Lineage (NCBI taxonomy): Eukaryota > Metazoa > Chordata > Mammalia > Rodentia > Cricetidae > Dicrostonyx > Dicrostonyx torquatus. The sequence goes on from JAQHUG010000241.1 coordinate 2,211,130, forward strand.
GGCTGTTACAGTGTGGTGTGGGTGTGAACGCTCAGGGGACACCCCTCCCCATTCCTCTATCCTCACCTCCAGCCTGACGGTCACCTGATAAAAGGACTCTCACAGACACCCCCATATCATAAACCCTGGATGGTTGGGGGAGCAACACCAGTTCAGACGAACAATGTAGGCCAGACCTAGGTCCCAAGTCACTCTGAAGTTCTGAGATGGGCTCCAGGATCAGAGCATAGCCATCCACCTTGTTTCCCAACCCATGGCTAATGGAGCCTGCCAATGCCACCACTGACCTGACGGACTCTACATGTTGGGCGCTGGGTGAGGTAACCCCTTGACAGCTGCTCCTGAGGAACAGAAGTTGCAGAGCATGTGGGGAGAGGGACACAGGCTCACATGCCACCTTGGTGTTTCTATGTTGCCACCAGGCATGGAACCCTCCGCATACAGTTCTAAGCGGCTCCTCTGTCCTAGTGGGGGCTATGCACACGGAAGCGGAAATCTTTCCATTTGGTTCCCCAAAGGATCTTAAGAGTCCATTCCAGGGCCTAGGATGTACAGTCAGTTCCAGAATGACCGTATGTTAGTAGAAGCAAGCCAGCGTAAGTCTGCGTGTGCGAACACCCTTCTTGCTCTGGGGTGTTCCGTGATGTCTGCAGACAGCATACCAACGGCTCTGGGCTCCCAGCCTCTCTAAGACCATGTCCAGAGGACCCCACTGGGTGGACTTCTCTCTCACCAGTAAGCTCTGACAGCCACCGACACACATGCCCCAGTCAAACCTAATGACAGCCACTTGCTGTCACCTCAGCCAGACCAGGAGATGGCTTGTTGCCACGGAGACCTCACTAATAGGTGGACCTGTGTCTTAAGACAAGTGTTTTTATCACCAGGGCCCTGGGTCTTTTAATAGTTTCTAAGACATGCCAATGTCCACATTATCTAGTCCACCACCCACCAGACCCAGCCTGACCTGGTCCTGTCCTCCCTGAGGCCCGCTTACCAGCCTTGCTCTGAGCGCCTGGGTCCCCCGTGGCCTGTTCGCCTCACTGCCTGTCTGTCTTCCCTCCCGCGGCTGCCGGGCAGTCTCAGCAGCTAAAGAGACGCCAAAAATAGCCCCCAGCACAAGTGTTTTCATTACCACAACAGGTGTGTTACTAAGTTAGACCGCACACGTGTCCTCGACTGATGTTTGGGGGCACAAACTAGCACCCCCATAGCTCCCCTAGTCTTGAGGCTTGGGTGGGAGTTGGCTTGGGGTGCACGAACCCTGTTAACGGTTCTTCCACGCTGTCTCCCTGACTAGGAGAACACCATTATCACCACAACAAGAACCAGTCAACAGTTGACGGCCAGTCAGGCCGTGTGCCAGGCCCCAGTGTGTGTGGCCAAGCATGGCATAGAATGATGGCAGAAAGAAGAACAACATAGAACATGATAACACATGCAACCTCTTCCTTATCCTTAGAGCCCAGACGTTACATGGCAGCTGTGCACACCTGGGAGATGCAGCTAACTGGCCCCGTGAAGACTGCTGAAGCACACTAACACCTGATGATGGGGCGAATCATATGGATGTCACCCAGAGCTTTGGTGGGGTCATCCACTGGTGACTGATGCCCGTAGGGCATGCGGCGTGGGTCAGACATGGCAATAAGGCTTTGCCAACATGGTGCATGAATCACCTTCAGCACTCCATACGGTGACAGCATCTCTTTACAGGCGGGGAAACTGAGGCACAGGCAACCATATCTGCCCATCATTACCCTGACAATAGTGGGAGCCAAAGTCTCTTGAAACAGTGGAGCTTGACTTGTCATTGACACATGTCCCCGTCTCCTCACAGCCCTGGCATCTGCTCCAGTCAGCCTGTTTGGCTGTTGGGGAGGGGGCTCAGTAGGCATTCACATGCGGAGGTCCCACAGCCCCAGCACATTGTCTGAGGGTCTCAGTCTCTAGCCCTTAGGCCCCTGGACCTCTCTTGTCTCTAAGGTGGCTGGAGATCCAACAAAGGGGGTGTAGAGGCAGCGAGAAGGACCCGGGCAGCCTCCTTGAAGCCCATGGTTCTTGTTATTTTACTTACAGAGACAGACCATGGACCACTTTAAGCAGCCGTGGAAACGGCCGTGGGGCAGAGACGTCGCAGGTCCATCCTCGCCATCTGTAAGCAAAATAAGAAGAACACGCTGTCAGGAGGGCGCCGCAGCGGCCCGTCCCCTCTATTGCTCAGTGGCACTCCTCGAGACCATGCTGTTGCCACTGGGGCCAGTCCACTCCTCCTCTGGGCCTCAGTTTCCTCCTCTGCAAAATAACAGTTGCACTGAGTATCCGTCAGCATGCGTAGCACCTACCTCCTAAAAGCTACCCCCCTCCAAGGGCCCGGTCAGCTCCTCAGCACTGTCCTTAAGGGATTTGGGGCCCGAGTTGTGTGTTTTCAATTACTGAGATTCATGTCTGAGTTACCTGAATTGGGGTTATCAGTGGAGATGGGCAGTAGCTCTAGGAGTAGTGAGCCGCCTGTCTTAGAGGCGTGCAAGGGCAGATGGGAGCTCAACCCACCTAGGGGTTCCCTGCCTGAGAGGAGTGTCATCTGGGTCAATGCCTGTTGCGTTGTCCCAGTCTCTACATTCAGCCTCCTGCCCATCTCTCCAGCCAGAGACCAAGCTGTGCCCAGGGTGGTCACTGGGCCAGGAAAACCACAGCCCTCAAGTGGAGGTTCAAGGTCAGTCTCTTCGTTTGGCTCGAAGCACTGGGCAGGAATCTGCAGCTGGCTGCAGAGGCTTTACCAGGACTGCTACCAGCACCAGCCAGGTGCAGGGGTGTGGTTAACCATGCGGCTTAGGAACAAATCTGAGGTGACCTCAGAAGGCCTGAGCCTCAGATGTATGCACCAACTAACCCCAAAGATCTCAAGCCCCACGACTGCAAGTGTCATTTTAGAGAAAAACAATAGCTCTGTGCTCTATAGACAGAGCTGTGACCCCCAGGATGGGACCGAGGGGCAGGGGGGGACACAACTCCTCCCCATATACCGCACATGCACTGGCCGCCCTCACATCTGTTTACAGGCCCCATGAAAGTAAAGCCCTGAAGGTCCCAGCTGATCCCATCCTCACTCCTAACCAGGAACATCTGGTGTCCAGGCCAGCTTTTAGGATCAGAACCCGGTCCACAGGGAAATGCAGGCTGGGGGAGGCACACCCTCAGGGTCAGAGACAGCTCAGAGTCCGAGATCAGCTTGAGAGCTGCTCTGTTCTTCCTTCCTGCTTGGGGCCTCCAGACATCTGGAGGACCATTGTTTCAGGAAGTGTATCATGGCCTCACTGCTGGGAGAGGGGGGCACAGCAGTCCCCCCAACAAACAATTCCTGTCCTTAGGTTAAGGCACTGACTGGTGACATTGGCACAGTCCCACAGAGTCCCCTCTCACCCACTGGACAAGTTTTGAAGTTGCCCAGCAGCCAGTCTACCTGCAGCTCAGCCTAGAGGGAAGGATGGTTGGGAAGGATGGTTGGGAAGGAAGGGAAGGTGACTATCTCAGCCGTGGCACTACGGGAGGAGGAATGCGAGAAAAGGCACAGGTACCTCTGGCCTGGAGGAGCATGGCCAGCATGCAGATCCAGGGCCTGGCAGGCAATCTGCCCTCTGGGAGCAGCAAGGCTGCTAAGGGTAGAGTCCCAGCTACAAGAGGCAGAGCTAGGAGCCCCCACTCCAGGCTCAGCAATTACTGGACCCTGGTTAACCCTGTAGGAAGTGGGAGCCAAAACCTCCCAAGAGACTGGAAGGTGTATACGAGCATTCAGCCATGAGACAACATGTTATGTGCTGGGCACATTCTCAGACGGTCGTGGCTCCGTGCCGCTGTACCTGGAAGCAGATGATAATAACCCGCAAAGCAGGAGCCTGACACCCTGTCAACAGGACAAGGCCGGCCTCGGGTTGAGCCGCTTGCTCTTCATCTCGGCCTTTCTCCAGACAGCGGGGCTTTGTTTAGAGCGCTGTCTTTGCAGGGCAGAGTCAGTGCTCCATGTCCAGGGATGGAAAGACCAGAGAAGCACCCATGCCCTGGAAACCAGGGGACATCAGGCTGAGGTACTGAGAGGGAGGGGTATTGCTTCAGTTAGAGGTCTGGGGAAGGGTCCCTCAACTATGTGTATTTGAAGGTTGTAGTGGGGATGGCCCGTGGCTTCTGTTTCCTTCCAGAACACTTAGGATAGACTCCCAAGCCTTTATCTTGGGGGAGGAGGCATGAGACATTGTCCCCTTTAATGGCCCAACCCTGGGAGTTTCTATCTTCCCAACTGCTCAACACCTGAGTCTAAGTCACAATCTTTCTAAGAAAAGAGGTGGCTATGGGGGAGAGCTGCCATGCCTGCTCCCTGGAATTCCCCCACCCCCACTCCGTCCCCAGAGAGCTGTGTGCTCTGGCCTCTGCTCTGGGCTGTTGAGATGAACCTAAGTACTGAGGCCCTCAGAAATCAGTGCTTGTAGGCTGGCACTAATGTCTGCTAACTTACTGCATTTTCACAATGGCTGTAAGATGGGAACCACAGGAGGCCCCTACTCTATAAATGAGGACGCTGGGCCAGAGAGGTTAAGTAGCACGGTAAGTAGGAGGAGCTGGGATCTGAGCCTAAGGTTAGGCTGTAAACGGGTCACAGGGTCACGTTAATGTTAAATGTAGAGTACAGAATTTCCAGTGGCTCCACCTACTCTACACCCCCTGCCCTGGTCTGTTGCGGTGCTATGAGGGGGGGGACTCACGTGTGTGAGGTGTGAAGGAGGGTGGTCGTGTGGCTCCCTGGGATGCGGTGGGAGGTGGGGGTGGCATGCTGGGGGGTGTGGACCGGGGCTGCGTCTTCACTTCAGCCGGAGAGTCTGGCATTGCTGCAGTCTTCTCCTTCCTGTCAGCTAAGGAAAGAGAGAGAGAGGAAGGAGAGAGGGAGAGAGGGAGAGGGAGAGGGAGAGAGAGAGAGAGAGAGAGAGAGAGAGAGAGAGAGATCAAGCAGCTGAGGGCAGAGCTGGCTAGCCAGCACCTGAGCAGGGGCCTGAGCGTCCACTAGCCAGGTGGACTCCTGACTCCACCCATCCAGTGGGAGCCACACGTGCTCTCACAGGTGGCTAGCATCCATGCACAGGTGAAACACAGAGTCAGGCCAAAGGTGGGCTCGTCAGGACTAGTCTGTGCAGGAACCCACAATGCAGGTTTTCATGCTCCTGGCCTATCCTGAGTATCCCCATTTGTAAGATTTATGGCGAGTGATGACCCCAGATTTTCAGAGCTCAGATTCTCCTTTAGGACGTGTGCAGGGGGGACAGGTGAACTGGCTTCAGGGCATGGAACCAGCATCTTAACCATCTCCTGCCCTGTGATCTTGGGACTCCTACGGGAGGCTCGTGGATGTCAGGATGCTTAGAGCCTAGTCCCTGAAATGTGGGCCACAGGCTCAGGACATCCAGGCTCAAGCACGTCCCAGTGACCCAACTCTCAGCAAGATGCTCAGCTCAGGGTCAGATGAGGAGGAAGAAGGTAAGATGGTGATGACGGTCAGGTGGATCCTGGATAGCCAAGGGCTCCAGAATACGACCATGAAGCCAAGGCATGGGGTCAGCCTAAGTCCAAGGGGCAGGCATTGCTTAGGGCATTTTTTGCAGGGGATGGGACTTCCCTTTCATCTTAAGGAATGGTCAGGTAGGGTAGGTGGACCTGTGTAAGTTGCTTCTTTGTCATGTGACCCGCTCTCCAGAGCCAGCAATGGGGGACTCCCATCTGCTACAGGCAGAAGGCTGGCATCTCTGCCCCAGTGACTGCCTGCAGGCCATGTTCTGATCATACCCATAGGGTCTCTCAAGGGCAAGGCGGGCAGAGACTGTGTCAAAACGTTCAGAACTCCTTGTCTTTTGACCAACATCATGGCAACTGTGGGCATCACCCCTTAACCTTGCACCCCATTTCAGGGTCCCATCGTTGGCAGACTCATATAAGTCCAGGTGGCCCAGCCTCTGTGGCTGGTGATCCGTAAGTGATACCTACCAGGTGGCAGACCTCATCTAAGCCCCTCCCTGGTCTGCAGAGGGGAGAGACGCTCAGAGACACTTTAGACAAGCCCAGTGGCCCGTGATGGCTTGTGTCTGAGTCTGCAAGGAGCAGGCAAGAAGCCCCCCTCACGAAGCCCATGAGGAGGAGCAGAATGGGAGCAGATGGCACACAGTAGCCACCCAGGCTGCGGCACCTGCTGTCCCCCAGCTGTGGCCTCTGGCCCCACCTCCTGCCGGCGCTCGGCCCCTCCCCTCCCCCAACTGTCCAAAGACTGATGGCTGGGCACATGTGTGGCCGCAGCTGTGGGGACCTATCAACACCATGCCTGGCTGTAGGGCTGATGGCCAGTCTCCGGTGACAACCACCAAAGAAGGCGACTGTGGCTGGCTGCTTCCGCACGGAGCAGCCCGTCCTCACCAGCCCTTCACCTGTCCAGTCTGCCCTTGGGCCCTTGGGCAGACAGGGCTGCTTGGGTGGTATTGCCAGGGCCAAATGTCTCAAGTGCCAGGCTGGCCCTGGTCACAGGCCCAGGACACTGGGGACACTGTGTGTCTCTGAAGCCTTTCGCAGGGGAGAAGTGGCTTCACCTGAGTTTCAAGTACCAAACAAAGTAGAATCAATTGAGTGGCGACACCATGGGCAGCTGGGCTGGGCACTAGCTGTCACCTGCCAGCACACTCGCTCAGTGCTGGACCACTGGTCGACACACTGGTGCCACAGGCCATGGTACCACGTTGTTGTGGCCACCACTTGTTTGTATGACCATGAGCTCAAAGGCACCCTGCTGGTGCCTAGTGACCTGTAGACACTTAATTTCCTTTCTTTTACATAGGACCAGAATCATAAAGGCCAGAGGTCATTATCTGCCTCCGAGCCTAAAATGTTCTCATGCCTGCGCTCTGTGCCTAGCCCGTGACGGATCTCATTTGTCATCACAGAAATCCTATGGTCTCCATTCCACTCAAAGCCCGTTTCAAAGAGGATCAAGTACACAGAGGTGCTATGATCTGCCCCAAATCACACATGGATGCTGGGATCTAGTGAGGGGACTGAGAGTCACCTGGTCCCTGCTTAGGACTGCTTGCTGCTCTGCTCTTTCCCTGCCTTCCCTCCAGCAGCCTAAGGGTGTCTACTTCCCAGCATGCCCTGGGAACCTCGTTTCCCTCTCCAGCTCATCCCCTCCTGACAGTTCCTCTGGACTGTAACCCCACTGCAGACACCTTGCTCCTTGGCTGACCCATCTGCAAGGTTTCCTCATAGGATTGATCTTCTGATACTTCTGCCTCTGCTTCTGAAAGCTGGGGTTACAAGGGTGTGTCACCGTTCCCAGTTTATGGGTGCTGAGGACTGAACCCAGTGCTCTACCAACGGAGCTGCAGCTCGAGACCCCGCCGTTAATTTTCATTAATTTTCCTCCCCATACTGTAGTGGTTGGGAAGGCCTCCTGGATCCCACAGGCTCAGAAAAGCCAATGGCAGGAACTAGACCAGTAGACTTGTCCTTCTGAGGCTGTGTCTTCCTGCCCCGCTTCCTGGGGACCCTCCAGGCACACAGCCTGAGCCGGGACTGGTCAGGTATGTGGTTCCACTGGCGGGCGTCCAGGGAAGCCACCAAAGAGGCAGTTCTTGCTTCCCAGCAAGCCTGTAAGTGCTAGTGGGGGGGGGGTCAGTCCCTCCAGAACAGTTCCTGGAGAGGACTAGAGCACTGTGAAATCTGGGCTGCTTGGAGATATTTCCTTTCCTCTTGTCCCACCAGGGTCAACCCCACGGCCTCAGCCACACTCTTGCTGCGTCTCCAGCCTTCCCAGTACTTCTAGAGGTACAGCTGTATCTCAAAAAGGGGAAAGAAGTGATTTCTTTTCTTTTTTGGTTTTTTTTGAGATAGGGTTTCTCTGTAGCTTTGGAGCCTGTCCTGGAACTAGCTCTTGTAGACCAGGCTGGCCTTGAACTCACAGACATCCGCCTACCTCTGCCTGGGATTAAAGGCACGTGCCACCACCGCCCAGCCTAAGAAGTGATTTCTTCAAAGCCATTTAGCTGTGCAGTACAGATTTGTATCTTGTCTGTCAGTCCTTCCTATGCCCACCTGCCCAGGCCTGTGTCCCCAGGTTCTGAGTTGTGTTTCCAGACAGCTGGACAGAGGTTCTTTTGCCTGCTTAGTTGGACTTTCCTTGCTGCAAAGCAAGCAGGTGGGGAGAAAAATCGCAGTCGTCCTGGTGGCAGCACTGTTCGACGACGTGTTCCAGGTGACAGCTACTGACCTCAGAGCCACCCCAGGGACCCACCAGAGTTCATGGTCCGTGGGTAGGGCAGCCTGGGCAGCATCAGCTCCAGGCCAAACCATTGCTGTGAGCTCTTTAGTGCAGGCAATTGACATGGTGGCTGCCTGCAGCCACAGTGCGACCCATGTAGAAGATGCATGGAGATGTGTAGGGAGTCAGATCCATGCCGGTGCCCCTAGGGTCAACCTTCACACCAGCAGCAAGGACGCAGGGTGGTGTAGTCACCCAGTCTGGAGTGATCGCTGGGGAGCTTCTGTCATCAGCTTGACAATGCTCTCTGCCGCACTGTCTCCCGCATGCTGTTTGGCTTAGGACAACACTGGTAGTTCTTACACTGTGGCGGGTGCGGAAACGGTGTGGGAGTGCCCAGCTCCCTCATCCCAAGGAAATGAGGGAAGGGGCCCATGGCATCATGCAGCCCAACAAATAGCTGTCTTCTGTGTGGCAAGGAATGTCTGCTTTATGAAGGCCTTGGCAGTCCTCATCCATACAATCCTGCTGCTCCACCTTAAAGGTAGGGAAACCAAGGCACAGTGGTCTCATGACTTGTCCTGGATACCCAGCTTGAGAGGCCAGCAATAAAATTGGATGTGGATAGCCTGGTACTGCTGGTTTCAGGGGCCCCTGCAGCCAGGTGACCCCAGTCAGCCTCCAAGGTCTTTAAAGTATGTCCACTGTGCCATGCTTTCTTTCTTTCTTTCTTTCTTTTGTTTTTTGAGACAGGGTTTCTCTGTAGCTTTGGAGCCTGTCCTGAAACTAGCTCTTGTAGACCAGGCTGGCCTCGAACTCACAGAGATCCACCTTCCTCTGCCTCCTGAGTGCTGGGATAAAAGGCGTGTGCCACCAACGCCCGGCGCTATTTTTTTTTTTTTTTTAAAGAGCTGATATCCTCCCCAGAAAAGAGAGTTTATAGGCTCCCTACCCTGAATCCTAGAAACTGCATATAGGGCCTGGCAGAGGTTTGGGAATGCCCTGAGGGACTCGAATGAGTAGGGAACTTGGAGGCAGCAGCACCCATATACCATTCCAGGGTGCCTAAAGTTGGCAGAGTCTAGGATGGTCTCTCTGGGAAGGAGGGTCAGGGAGGTCTGGCTCCTCCCCCAGCCTATCCCAGTCTCTGCCACTTCCCTGTTCCCACCCTCCAGAAAATTCCCAGGCCCCATGGCTGCTTGTGGGCCCAGGGGAGCTCCTGTGTCCTCCATGACATTACCCAGTTCCCAGCTGAACGCTGCTGAGTATCCGCAGAGGAAGCGGCTGGCTAAGGCCAGGCGGAGCCTGTGGGAAAGAACATGGAATGTGCCGGAACAGGCCACTCCATCCATCACTGTCCCCATCGGCTGTGGTTCCCAGCCCGCCCTCCCAGCTGGGAACTGGCCTAGGCCCAGCATGGAGCTGACCATCCTTCTGACTGGGTCTCTTTAGACCTCTGTATCCCTAGCAGTTTCAGAGCCTGACTTGCCAGCATAAGCAGAGGGACCTCTGCAGTCACCTGGGTCACCGTGTGTATCAACAGGTCTCCGAGGTAACATTGTATCACAAAGTCAGGACGGGAGACTCTGGCCCTCCGGCTGTCCCCACCATAAATCCATGAGGTCAGAGGATAAGGAAACTGAGCCATGGCAAGGTAGGGAGCTGGGCCTCCACTCCAAGAGGTCAAATGTGAGATTTCTTCTCTATGGAGTCTTGGAACACACTCACGTGAGTGGAGACTGGACATGAATGCTGAAATGGCTGGGCTGTGTCTCTATTTCTGGGCTGAGCACAGACAGGTAGGGGTTCAAAGGCACATGGATATCAGGGAGGCGCCTGAAAGGTACTAAGACCCCGGATCTAGGCATCTCCTCCGCAAGTGCAGCCAACCCCTCACAGACTGAGGGGACCCAGTGTTCCCCAAAGCAGCAAGTTCTCAATAAAAGGTAGAAGAAATAAAGGGCACTTTGAGAGGATGGGCTCAGACTCAGGACACTGACCTGGGTGGGCCGTCTGTTTTACACATCTGTCATTTGGGGACCGCAGTGAAAATCAGATGTGTATGGCATGTCATCAGATGAGAGATGTGTGTTAGCGATGGCTTCTGTCTCCTTCCGCTATGAAACTACCGTGTTCCAGGGCTGAGGATATGGATATGATGGTGCCAGGGATTGAACATAGGACCAGAGTTCAATTTCCAGCACCCATGTCAAAAACTGGGCACAAAGGCATGGTCTTGTAACTCCAGCACTGGGGAGGTGGGAGAAAAGCTTCCTGAGGCTTGCTGGCCAGTATAGTAGTCAGCAAGTTGCAGGCCAATGAAAGACCCTGTCTCAAAAAAAAAAAAAAAAGATAAAAGGTACCTGAAGTATGACACTTAAGGCTGTCCTTTGGACTCCACAAGCATGGACACCCAAACCCCCTCCCTATACCCACCCACACATGGAGAGAAAGAAAGAGACAGATCGAGAGATACTGTATCATTCTGCAGGAAATGTAAGATGAGATCACCCCACTGTATCCTCATAACCTGGTCAGAGTAACCAATACTCAAGTTCACTTAAGGTCACTGCAATGCCACACAGTGGGTAAGGAACACAGAGCCTTTATCTCTGGATTCCAGCCTCTACATTTGGCTGGGAAGTGGTCCAACACTATGCCACCAAGGCCAAGGTAAACCCACATGATTGTATTTCCTCGTATTCAGCAGGGTCAGCTAACCTTCCAGGACATGTTCCCTGCCTGCCACTTAAAGCTGACTGTCCCCTCTGCCCTTACTGTCCAGTCTCACTCTCCAGCTTCACATGATCCTGCCCCAGGGCCTTTGCACTGGCTAGTGTCCCCCTGTGCAAATGCCACCTTCTCCAGGCCTTCCCTGTCAACCGTCTCATCCTTCATATCCTTGTCACAACGGCTGCCGTTTTGTTTTAAAGAATCTGCTCCCCAGAGGCTCCTGAAAGTTGGGCAACACCATTCTCATGGGAAAGATGGGAAAACTGAGGGGTGGGGAGTTCACATGGCTGTCAGAGGCCAAAGATTGGGAGGCTCATTGGAATGCTTCAACATCTTGATGCTTCCACATAAGACTATAGAGCGTCTTTCGCAGAGTTCACACTCAGCATCCATCCATCCATCCATCCATCACCCATTATCCACCCATCCATCACCCACCCCCTCCCCACCATCCACTCTTCCATCTACCCAACCCTCCCTAGCCTCCCCAGCACCCATCCGTTAATCCATGCATGGACCGTGCATGCACCATGCATGGACCGTGCATGCACCATGCATGGGTGGTCCATGCACCATGCATGGACTGTGCACGCACCATGCATGCACTAGCCATCCATCTACCTATCATCCATCTACTCACTCACTCATCCACCCATTTAGAGATCTCCGTTGAAAATGGTCTTGTAGGGCTGGGAAGATTGCTCAGTGGGTAAAGGTGCTTGCCACCAAACCTGACAACCTGAGCTCATCCTGAACCCCAGGACCCATGTGGTGGAAGTTAGTGAATCAACCCTCATAAGCTGTCCTCCGACTTTCACATACACATCCTGGAATGTGTCCCTACACACATTCTATACATATACTACATCAATAAATGTAATAAAAAATGAAACGTCTTTCAACCCTGCAAGGCCCACAGCCCCGTCTAATCACAAACAACCCGATGCCCTCACAAGCTAAATAACAAACTCAAGCATCTATCATCCCCCACCCCCACCCCAAGTCAGCTCTGTGCAGCCCTGGCCGCCTTGGAACTCACTCTGTAGGCCAGGCTGGCCTTGAACTCAGAGATCTACCTGCCTCTACCTCCCGACATCTCTCATCCTTTGCACGCACAAGCCAAAGCAGCGAACAGTGAGCCCAGATATGTGACACAGAGGAAGCCCCACAGGACCATCATGAGGAGCTGTGGAGACCTCTGCGACACTGGGGACAAAAGGGGCACCCTAAGAACTGCAGCTCCATGTTGACAGGGTCTACATTGTGGATATATCCTAGCTGTCCTGGTCCTGAGGGTTTTCCAGCTGCCTAAACATTCAGATGGGCCCTTTAAAATGAGAGGGGTTGGCTGATTGGCAGCACAGCCACGGGGGTAGGGCAGCCACGGGGGCAGGGAGAAATAGCATTAAGGAGCAAGTATAAGTCCTTTGAGGCTACTGATGTAGCAGGCATTGGCCTGTCCTTCCCATCTCTATCCTCTTTCAGGGGGTTTAGTGGGGGGCTCCTGTACTGGACATCGAGGTCTAGCTACAACTTCTGGAGTCACTGGGGGGCTCATGTAAGACTGCCAACTTTTCAACCCAAGACAAACTTCCGGAGGCTACAGCCCTCTTCTGGAGCTCCCCTGTGCTACAGACAGAGGCAGCTTGGACCCTGATCTCCAGCAAAGGACTGGGTTAGACATGGACTCCCAGACCCAAGGCACAGCAAAAAGCTGAGGGTTTCCTCTGGGTGATTCCATGTCTAGGGGAGCAGTCTGACCAGGGGGAGGAGCTCCATCCTGTCTTGTCCAAGGCTAGGATCAGAGGCACTCAGCTTTGATCCCTGAGGCAGGGAACTTGGGAGTGGGTGGGATGCAGCCCTAATGAGTCCCAGGTGTCCGCTCCAGTGGCTTCCCACATCTGGTCTCCATCAGCCTACACTGCCATGAATAAGTAATAATACAAAAATACAGGGATTAGTGTTTCCTGCTCTCTGCTCCCTTGGCCAGGCAGCCCTTCTGCCCCAGTGGTGACAGGATCCCGAGTAAAGGAGGGCTGGTCCTGCTTGGCCCTGCCTTGTCCTCAGAGGTCTGAATCAGGGCCCTCTCTCTGGCTCTGCCACTGCTCGTCCTGCAGTCCAGCACTGGGTCACCAAGTGAAGGACCCAAGAACCCCGTGATCCCTGGTCTATGGTGACAGTGAAAGTCATAAGGTTACCATGGCAACAGTGGAGGGCTGCAAGGCAGGAGTCCTGGTTCCTACTCCAACTGTGAAAACTAGGGGATTACCTCATATGACTCTGAACCTTAGGACCCACCACCAAAATGGGAGCACATCATGGGTGGGACAAGTTGAGACAGCAGATGCAAAAGGGTCTCATGGGCCAAGTCTGCTAAGGTTCCTGTAGTGGGAGGCTGGGTCTGGGTCTCGTCCCTCTCTTTAAAGCCCTGGAGGACAAGAGGCAGGCAGGGAAAGGACAGCTCCACTTCCAGCTTATAGTGGGAGCATTACTGGCGTTTCCTCTTCCTACATCGAGTTTCAGTTTTCTTGCCTACAAAGTGGGGAGGATTGTAAATTTTAGGCCAGCCTGGGCGACTTAGCAACAAGATCCTATCTCAAAAGCAAAAGGTACAGAAATGACCTGGGCGGTAGCTCGGTGGAATGGGCAAGGTCCTGGGTGCCGTCACCACTGGAACGGAAGAAAGGGAAAGAGAGGAGAATGAGTACCCACTCCACGTGTGCGAGACACGTGGCTCTGCATGTGGGCCCGTGGGGCAGTGTGGGGGCCACGGAGGAAGGCTGTTCTGAGCATGTATATGTAACCTGCCATGTTAGACTGGCTTCCCTGTGCACAGGGGCATAGTGCGAACCTGGGCTTTGGAATGATCCCTCCCCCAACTTCACATCATAAAGCTGTGAGGTCTCAGAACTCCATTTACATATGGGGAAACTGAGGCACAGAGCTATGATATCACCTGCTCTGGTCACTCCACATCATACCACAGCCTTCCTCTGCACCTTCGTATCAGCAAGACCCCTCCCCCAGCCGTCTCGACAGCCATCAGAGTGGGCTCGCAGCCCGCCCTGTTGCTGCACTTACTCCCTCACCATAGGCTTGGTGAAGCACCTCTCAGGATACAAACCATCATGGATGCTGGTCCTTATGTTGATGGCCTCTCCCAACCCTAGATAGAGACCAGCATAGAGCCTGACACTGAGTGGCTGACCTACTATAGCCCCCACTTCCTCTGCCGCCCTGCACCAGCTCACTGGCTCAGCTGGACTGGGGAACCTGTCTCTCCACTGGGTAAGCTCAGCAAGCACTTCCTCTCATGAAGTAGGGGACAGAATCCCTCCTCGTGACTGCTGAGCCACTGAGTTGGCCCTCTGTCTGGAGCTCAGTGTGTGTCAGAATTGGCCACTGCAAGGTGGGTGTGGTATCGGACCCACTTCACAGGTCCCCATCCTCCTTGACCCCCACCCCAGCTCATTCTGGAGAGGGGAGTCCACTAGTTATCCTTTGAACAGGGCCAGCCCCTGACCAGCTATGACCAATAGGATGCTGTGAAAGAGACATGAGACACTATAACTTGGTGTCACCTGCTGCCAGCCCCACCCGCTCCCTTGTGGGACTGTGTGTGAACAGGCTCAGACCACTTGGGGGCATGACACACACATGGGTAGAGCTGTCCCAGCGGACACAGTCACCAGAGTCCCTTGCACTCAACAGAGCTGCAGCTCCTGCCAGGCCAACCATAGAGCCGAGGGCAAGGCCAGCTGTTGTGCTACCCTCCGAGCAAAACAGACGCCATCTTCACCAGATCAGCTGTGCCTGCTTGCCAGAGTCCATCATGACCCAGCCTGGGGACTGTTGACATTTCCTCAGAGAAAGAGTGGGTGGGAGGGTCATGGCCCCTCATCTGATGTCACTCCTCCCAACCATCTGGAGGCTTTACTGCCCTGATTGCACCCCAGGGTCTAGGATGGGTGCTAGGGTATATAGGCTGGGGAAGACTAGGGAAAGAAACTGTGGGGAGCTCTCACCCATGCTGGGTGCAGACGTCCCACTACGGCTGTTTTGGTATAGCTATGCATCTGCCTGTAACCCTCATGCATACTCCGGAAGTAAGCCTAATAGATGCAATGGCTCATTTCACAGGAGAAAATTCCCACATCAGCAACTGAGGACAGAGGGGCTGCCGATGGAGCTCACCCGAGGCGCCCCCTGCTGGAGGTCAGTGGTGGCTCCGTGGCACTTTGTCTGGGGTCGTTTGTTACACACCCAGAACTGACTGGGTTTATTTACATCTGGAAACCTACAGGTCAGTATCTGCCAATCTGAATAATGCATCCAAGGCACAACAGCTTTGTATCTCATAAGCAATGGTGAGATGAGCCACTCAATCCTAAGAAGCCTAAATAGAAGCCTCCCAAGTGACCATCAGGAATTGTAATACAGCTGGGCAGTGGTGACACATGCCTTTAATCCCAGCACTCGGGGGGTGGGGGCAGAGGCAGACAGAGCTCTGTGAGTTCCAGGCTAGCCTGGTCTACAGAGCTAGTTTCAGGATAACCAGGGCTACACAGAGAAACCCTGTCTCGGAAAAAAAAATGTTATACATCCACCCAGCAGAAAACTAAACTACACCACAATGAGAAAGGGACATACAAGAAAGCATGACACGGCTCCATCTCAGAAACACGGCTGAGTGAAGAAGTCAGACTCCAGGGAACACACCCCGAGGGGCCATTGTGTAGGATGTTTGCAAACAGCCTAGTATGGTGTTCAAAGTCAGGACAGGAGGGGCCCAAGGGTCTGGGGACCCATCAGGTGATGTCTGTTGATGATGTGTGTATACTGAGTGTCTTCGGACTTATTTTTCTCTGTGTGGCTATACCCCAAAGTCATTTGACTTATAAAAATGCCACAGATGCCATTCACTGACATGGAAAAGTGGCCACGAGTGACCATTCACACAGATGACAGTGTGTACCTTCACGGCAGACAAAAACGTGGAGGAAAAATGAGTATGAGCAACATGGCATGGCGCGGCACTCCTGGGCAGGAGACAGTGACCTAATTCTTCCAGAACAAGAACCTAAGGTCAGAAATCTTCCAAAGAAGATGCCGGAGCCCTTGGCCCAGCCTAGGAGAGCATCCAGAACCCTGGCATTCTCAGTCCTCACAGCACCCTGGACCAAACAGAGTTAAAAGGCAGGGGAGGATGGGGAACACTGGAATTAAAGCCTTCCATGCTGTTCTCGGGGCTGCAAATGGGATCCAGATGTCCAGGCCTGCTCACCCTGCGGCTGGCTTGCAAAGGAAACACATTCCTCTCCCAGCTGCTGGGGCTGCGCAGCCAACAACTCCCAGAGAGCCGTGGGGGAGGTGCCCCACCATCTGGGCCGCCCACTGCCAGGGGAGGCTGCCAGGCTAGGGGAAGGACAGGGGGAAGGGACCCCCTCAACTCTGCATGAGTCCTGGCACGCAAGGGGTGTGGATGGATCCGAACCCCCAGGCCCCCCACCCCACCAGTGACACCAAGAAGTCACCATTAGCAGCCTGTCATGGTTTATTAAGTACAAATGGCAAGGATAATAAAGTTTGGGTTGTGGCTACCTGGGTACTTCACACCTGCTTCATTGACAACCCCTGGCTATGTTGTGATTGGGGGCACTTAGGGAGGGTGCCTCACAATGTCCCTAAAAGAGACCAGGACCAAGCCTTTCAGCAGGGGGACATGCAAAAGCCATCAGTAAAGAAAAATATGGGGCAGGGGAGGCAAGAGTTCCATGTCCAAGCGTGAAGTCAGAGTTCAGACCCAGAAGTGGTAACACACGTCTTCGATCTTGGTGATCCTATGGCAAGATGGGAGTTGGGGGCAGGATGACTTCAGAAACCTGTGACCAACCAGTTATGTCCTGTCAGACAAGGGACCCTGTCTCAAGCAAAGTGGAAGGTGAGGACCGCTGACACCGGAGATTGTTCTCTTACCTCCACATGCACACTGGCGCACACACACACCACACACACACACACAAATGGGCGTGCATGCACACACACATGCGAGTGTGTGAATGCATCTGTGTATACATGGTGTGTGCATGTGTGTGTGTGAGCGGGTGGGGGCTGGTGTGTACATGTACATCTTCTCTAGTGCGGGGCATGTGACCTAGGGAGAAGGTACAACATCCTGGCTCGTCATAAGGTGACCTCATGTGTACATAGGATGTTTCTGCAAGTGGGGAGAAGCTGTTTCTGAAAAGCACAGGTGAGAGGGGTACCTCCTTCTCTCTGTCTCCCTGCTGTCCTATATTAAATCAAGTCCTTGACTAACTGTTATAATTCACCCTCGTCACTGGCAGTGCCATGCCTGGGTCACCTCTGGGTGGTGGAGAAGAATGAACTCTGTTGGGATGGAGGCAGTGAGGAGACAGTGACAGCAAAGAGCGGTCACTGAAGTCACCACAAGCGTCACTAAATGGGCTGAAAGATGGCGCAGGTAGAAGATGGCTTAAGGGAACATACTTCTTCTTCAGGGGACTGGGGTTCGATTCCCACCCATGTCAGGGGCCCAGAACAGCCATAACTCCAGTTCCAGGAGGCTCAGATGTCTCTGTCCTCTGTAGGTGCCTGAAGTCATATTTACATGCCCCTCCTCTACATAAACATAATAGATCTTTTTTTTTTTTTTGGTTTTTCGAGACAGGGTTTCTCTGTGGCTTTGGAGCCTGTCCTGGAACTAGCTCTTGTAGACCAGGCTGGTCTC
>JAQHUG010000241.1:2230189-2293672 GCA_028555095.1 Dicrostonyx torquatus
TTATTATGTACACAGTTTTCAGCTTCCATGTATGCCTACAGGCCAGAAGAGGGCACCAGACCTCATTACAGATGGTTGTGAGCCACCATGTGGTTGCTGGGAATTGAACTCAGGACCTTTGGAAGAGCAGTCAGTGCTCTTAACCTCTGAACCATCTCTCCAGCCCCGATTTCCATCATTTTTACACCACCTCGAACCCACGGAGGTTTGCTGCAAAGTTAAAATACCAGCACTGCTCACCTGGATGCTAAACAATAACCAGGTCGTGCCTGAGTGTCACATGGAGACCGTTCTTCCTTACCCACTCCAGTGATATAATGATGGACAGGATACGCGCATGGGAGACAGGGGTTTAGAGTCCACGGGGGGGGGGGAGACCTGAGGCTTCCACCCTCAACAGAGGAGGCAGTGACGGGCCCTGGGAGGGTGGGGTGGGCAGAGGAGGGTGGACAGGGCAGGTGTCTCACTTCTAGGGCTTCTCTGCTAATTTCCTCTGGTGCACAGAAGTCCTATAAGCTGCTGTAACTGGTGGAACGTCAGCCCTATGTGGTGCCCACTGTGGGAAGCCCAGCATTTCCTCAGAGTTTGGAAGGGACAGGCCTATGGCTTTCTTTCTCCTATCTTGCCCAGGTGACAGCATACTCACTCCCCCTCTGGAGCATTCTGTTCTTCCATACTTAGGGCACAAGGCTACCCTGAGAAGGCTCAGCAAGGCCCAGGCCTAGGACCTGGGCCTGAGACCACATCAGAGGGAACTTGTGATTCCCCTGCTCTTGCAGAGGAGACCACAGGCTGTCAGAAGACCCCAGGGAAGCTATGTGGGTCTGGGCCTTTGCTGGGGGCTTGTGAGGACATTGCTGAGGTCAGGGCTTAGAGCCTTGGGCAGGCCCAGCCATGTGCTCTGAAAGTTTGGCATTCTTCTGAGGCCACTCAGCAACCGGCCCAGAACCCCCACAGACTGTTTGTCCAGTATTCTGTCCTCTGGATGACCTAAAAAAATCTATGGCTGTGGGGCTGGTGGGATGTCCCAGTAGATAAAAACACTTGCTCCCATGTCTTACTGCGGAGTTCCAACTCCAGAGCTAGCAGGAGAGGCTGACTCCCGAAAGCTGTCTTCTGACTTCCACATTCATGGCCCCCCAGCCCCAACAAACAATTAATAAAAGTTGTTGCTGGCTTTCCAGGTAAGCCTTAGTCTATGACGCCTAGAGTCAAGGAGGACCACACCCTCTGCCACCCCAAGGTAGAGCTCTCGGGCTCTTTCTCTGATTAAAACCTTCATGCCTGATGGATTCCAGAACATTCTATCCTCTATCCTGCCCTAAGAACTGTCTCCAAAGATCTGCAAAATCCCAACTGAAGGTCTCCAAAAGCCCTGATTCTCCATAAAGGTGTTTTGGGAGCCTCAGGGTCCCTCTGTCCTTGACATCTGTGAAAAGATCATTTTGAGGATTTGCTGCCTGCTTGGGCTTGGGTAAATGTGTCACCTCAGACACTGCCCCTGAATCTTGCCGTTTATCTGCTTTTCAGGTGAGGAAGCACAAGGAAGCAGGCAGATGCGAACACGCTGGGCAGGCAACTTCAGGGTTGGCACATTTGGACAAGGACAGCATCCCTGTCCCTTCCACCAAGTTCTGCTCAGCTAACATTTCCTGCACCCTCCTATGGTGTTTCTGGAATTTCTAGCTAAGTGCAATCAATTTCAGTCATGTATACTCTTAAAAAAAAAGAAAAGAAAAGAAAAGAAAAAGAAAACCAAAGCAGGGTGTGGTGGTGTACCAAGAGGCAGAGGCAGGGGGATCTAGGTGAGTTCGAGGGCAACCTGGTCTACATAGTGAGTTCCAGGGTAGCTTGGACTACATAGTGTGAACTGTCTCAAACAAAACAAAATCAACCCAACTCCCCAAACCAAGTGTCTCCAAGTCACAGGCGTTTCTCCACCAACCAAAGCCACGGTGTTCTCCAGTGCAGACCTGGAGCTCAGCCCCCAGCCCTGCACTGAAATGGGAACATCCTACCCCTCTCTCGGGCATTACCATGGGAACACCGTATAGAATTAAGAGTTATTAACGTGCATGTTACAAAGTGAAAAGCAGGCCAGACATACTTAATTCGTGACACTGAAATCAGGTAACTTCAGAAGGGTAGGTTTTCTCACGTGCCAGCTTTCTGTGCCCTCCCCAGCAGGTGCCACTGAGTCCTCCCGCTCTAAGTCTCTGTGACGAGGGCATGTACATTACAGGGTCCGAGAGCCCTTGCTGCCAGCGAGTATTTGACAGGTGACTATGGAAGGGGAACTGAATTTAATTTTTTTTTTTTCAAGACAGGGTTTCTCTGTAGCTTTGGGGCCTGCACTGGAACTAGCTCTTGTAGACCAGGCTGGTCTCGAACTCACAAAGATCCGCCTGCCTCTGCCTCCCAAGTGCTGGGATTAAAGGCGTGCGCCACCACCGCCCAGCGTAAATTTTATTTCACTCTAAATCTCGGTCACCATCGGAGAAGCACAGTAGCCCATTATACAGACTCAGACAACAGCGCACTAACAGTGTGAGCTGAGAGGGTTAGTTAGATCCGTCTGGACCTTGCTTTACCAGGCCTCCCGATGACCACAGTGGCCAGGACAGCTGTCACCCCAAGCAGGCTCCCATAACCTAGGAACAACACATCCTTTCTCAGAATTTAAGGAAACAGCCTTTGCTGGAAGCAACCGGCAAACAGATGTTTCCTCCTGGCAGGCCGGAGCCACCCGCCCTCCCCACGGCAGGACTCCCACTCTTACTGTGAGGCCAGGCCTACACAGGGGAGACCCAGTGGTTTCAATTCTTCTTTTCAGGCAGGGGGAGGAAAATTTTTTTTTTTTAAATGTGTTTTACAAGCCTGCCTTTGCCATTGTTTATGTAAACAGGTAAATTGTTTCCTGCCTCAATTAAAAACATCTGCCACATAAATGAATACCAATTAACTCATCCTGTTTTTAATTACTCTGTTAATTACACACAGGCAGCAGCAAGGATGGCATGGAGCAGGGGGGGCTGGGTGCATCCCTCCCCCGACACCCCTCCCCCCTGCCTGGCAAGGATCCGAAATATGTCTGGCTGGTGACGGATCAGGGTGGCAGGGAGGTGGTGGCATCCTGCCAGCCGGGATTTCCTGATCCAAAGCTGCCAAGCAGGCGCCTTTTCTCAGAGTCTCTTGGGTGGGGGTCTGGCCCGAGCTGCCTCTACCATTCCCACCCTGTTGCCCCAGGACTCTGCTGTCGGGTCCTGTTGATACAGGACATCAGGGAGAGACTGCTGTCCGCATACAGCTCCCCAGATCCCACTGAAGGGCAAGGCTGGAGGGCAGGAGCACAGGGTTTCACCTAGCCAGTCACACTTTGCTCTACTGCTGGGGTCAAGGGTCCCCTGGGAGTACATGGGTGCTGGGTGTCTTGGCCCTCACAATTTGAATACCCTTCACTACACCTGAGGTAGGCACCCACTGCTGCAGATCTACTCATCTGGTCCTTCCTCTCCAACTTCAGCACCGCACAAGCACCATCCGTTTGTTTTCAAGGAGGGAGGAAGCCTTGCTTGCCTCCTCTGGGGAGCAGGGCAGCTAGCCATCCTGACCGCCGAGCTGGGCTGCCAAGTGCAGAGACCCATCCAAGGTCAAATTCCCAGGACTGGTCAGTGTCGGAGGGGAGACCACATTCTGGCAGCACAGCTTGTGCCCCAGGCGAGATGTTAGCTTATCTAACCCTCCCAGCCTGTGCTTGGGAGATGATAAGGACGGGAAAGGAAAGGGTTTTCCAATCTCCGTTTCATAGACAGGGCAACAGAAGCCCAGGGAGGGTCAGACTGCTGAAGCACACAGCAAAGAGGGCCAGCCTGCTCCACACAGGCCCCAACCCTCATTTACATGGATGCTCGGCTCCAACACAGGGCACACTGAATTTCCTGTGCCTTCCCTACTTGGCAAGACTGGATGAGCTGGACCACAGAGCAGGAAGGTGAGGGAGGGCACAGCTTTAGGGTCTACTTTGTGGAGCGGGGAGGCGGGGTTCTTGGAATTTTTACCGGGAAACGGGAGTGCATGGGCCCTTTCTCCAAGGCAGCGCCTGTGAGTTCCCAGTTGCAGGGGTCCAGGCCAACCTCCTGCTGCAGGATCACACAGCAGCCGCAGCTGGAGAGCCTTCTGGAGCATCTGTAGCCCACATTTCCTGCAAACACCAACTGGTTAGCGTGAGGGTCTGAGCTATGACTGGTCTGAGCTATAAGGTGCATGCCCTACACGGAAGCCGAAACTGCAGCTATGCCATGGAGGAGCAGAGGCTCGGTCTTGCTCCTCGCTTCACAGGAAGTGGAGGCTGCATCTTCTGAACGCAGCTCAGCATGTCACTTCTCATCTCAGAGCAACCTGCAGTGGGAAAGAGCCCTGACATAAGGTCCTGTGTTAGAACATGGACACAGGACTCCCTAAAGTCCACTGTGGATCTTCTTTGAGGACACTCTCCCAGGACAACCAGAGAATGGAGTCCTTACCCAGGCCGTATCCAGGCTTGTTCTGGGAACTAGGGCACACCTGGGAGGTGGAGGCGTCCACACACGGGTCAGCTTTTGTCTATCTGCCTGTTCATTTAAGACAAGGTCTCATTCTAGCCCTGCCTAGCCTGGAACTCAGTCTGTAGCTCAGGTTGGCCTCAACCTCCAGGGCCTTGGCCTCTTAGGTGCTGGAATTTCAGGCATACACTACCATGTTGATGTCGTTTTGTTTTCTGAGAGAAAGCTCATTCAGTAGCTCAGGCTGGTCTGAAACCCAGTATACAGGTCAAGGTAGCCTTGAATTCGTATCGTTCCTCCTGCCTCAGCCTCTTGGATGCTGGGATTGCAAGCATGAGCCACCATATAGTAAAAGAACTCAAGCTGAGACTCACTTACCCAGCCCTGGATCTGGGGAGCACACAGTGATCCACACAGATAGAGCAAAGACCCTGACTATGTGGAGAGAGGCACATATATCATGTAAGCCTTGTGTGGGGTTTTCCACCAGTCACGTCTAAAGGCACGGGGTGTCCACATCATCTCAGCTCTACACCACACCATGGTGGACACAGAGAGACAGCCAGCCCAGCTCTACCTCTCCCTTCCCAGCTTTAGGACACAAGGATGGTCCACAGTGGGTGGAAACTGTTTCCCGTCCTATCCCCGTCAATCTCCTCTCCCGGCCCTGGGAAGGTTCCAGACAGGCAGATGGGTTGGTGTTGGTGCAGCTGCTCTGGGGGAGCTGTGGGGCTTGCTAAGCTGCCTACCTTTCCAGTGGGGAACCTTATGGGGATTTTGACTCATCCCAGCAAACGGACTCAGGGGACCTTGAGATCTGGGGGTGGGGCCCTTGGGGAATGTTCCTGGGAAGAGGGTGCTTGCCAGGTGCTCAGCTCTGGGATCGCTTCCATTAACAGCGAGGACACAGAGTCCCATAGAGGGTATGAAGCTGCCTGAGGTCACCCCATTGAGACGCTCACTCTAGGGATCTGCAGGTGTGTACAACAGCTAGGAACTCCGACAAGCAGGAGAACCTGGCGGGCACTTTTCTGAACAGAGAAGAAGTCACCATAAGCGGCTGGCTGGAGTGGTCTGTCCTTTGTAGCTTGTCCTGTAGGATGTTTTTAGGAGAGAGGCCAGTGTGTGTGTGTGTGTGTGTGTGTGTGTGTGTTCTTTAGCATGCATGTTCTTCAGCGTGTGTGTGTGTCTGTGTGTATTCTCCAGTAGGCTCTCACCTTGCCCACCTCTTTCCTGCCTCCTGGAGGGCAAAGGGCCACCGCCTCCATGCTGGAGACTGACTTTTCCCATCAGAGAAAGAAGTGACACCACACCGAGAGGTCAGGGAGCTTGCTCCTAGGATATTCAGTACTGTGGCCAGCTTTAACTGTCAGCTCGACACAGCCGACAGCCATCTGAGAGGAAAGTCTCAATGGAGGAACTGCTGAGATCAGATCAAACTGCTCATGGGCCTGTCTGTGGGGTACCTTCCTGACTGTTCACTGAGGTAGGCAGGTCCACCCCACTGTGGGAGGCACCGTGCCCTAGGCAGGTGGCACTGAACTATGTAAGAAAGCTAGTTGGTATATAAGCCACAGCAAGCAAGCCTCTCCTCGGTTTCTACCCCGAGTCTCTACCCTCCGTGATGAACTATGACATAGAACTGTTGAGAGGAATACACCCTGCTTTTGGTCGGGGTACTTTGTCTTAGCAAGAGAAGGCACCCAGAACAACTAGTGACAGGCGACACACCTTTAGTCTCCTGGGGCTCAGGGTGCCACTGCTACGTAGAACAGGGTGGTTCTGATGATTAAAAGCGGTGACATAATCTTTTGACATCTTTTTGCACTGGGGTGGAACCCAGGGTTGTACACACACCAGGAATGTGCTCATCACTGAGGGACAGACCAAGGCCACAAGTCCTCTCCTGAAGTTCAACACAACAAACTTCAATCTGCCACCACCTTCAGGATGCCTGAAGGTTCCAGCATCCTAGGCTGACCTTGCCAATGATGGTGTCTGACCCATTTGGCAGAACAATTTTTAGGATATGGGCACCCATGTGAGTCCCTCTGATTGGTGACAGCCATAAAGTCAAGCCTTGGGGAGTGTGTTTATCATGTGTCATGTCAGACTGATGACCTGTGGCTGTCCCCAGCCCTTCTCAAGAGTGTGAGCACCCGCCACACCAAATCATGTGACTGTAGGGACAAACTGGCTGCTGGCTTGAGTTTGAGGACAGGGACTCATAAACCTCAGTTTCCCCATCTGTAAGATATATCAACACCACCTTCTGGGTTGTGGGTGGATTGGGAATCGCTATATCAGGCCCTTGGGTGCTTCTGGACCAAGAGGGGTGGCAAGGAACACCCCTTGCTTTCTCATGTCCTGTGGTTTATGGCTGCCGAGGCTAGGTCTTCACAGTACCACAGGGCGGTCTCCCAAGCACCTCTCAGCTCTTCTCCCCTCGTTCGCCTTGGGTGCTTCTGCACCCTGAGTCTCCTCGTTCGCCCTGGGTGCTTCTGCACCCTAAGTCCCCTCGCCACTCCTCCTGTCAGGCACATTCCTACCTCAGGGTCTTTGCACAACTGCAAAAAAATTGGTTATTGACTGTGCTCCCTAGCAGGTTTCAGCACACTCCCTTCACCAGGAGACCAAGCCAGCCAGGGACCTCACATGGTCTTGCCTGAGACTCCAACTCCATCATTTATCCCCTCTGCTCACGGTCCCTCTCAGACACAGGGCAACATTTGCTGGGCTCTGGACCACACTAGCCTGTAGCAGGTGTCAGTCACTGTCAAAGGAACCATCCCTGCCTGCTGTGTTTTGTTTCAGCTGAGGACAGAGGTCTCAGAACTCTGGTGTCGCATGCAGGCTTCCACAGCTACCCACCCATCTGTGAGCCCGTGGGTGCAGCTCCAGGCCAACGTCTCGGATGAGGGGATCCAGGGGCAACCCTGCAACTCTTGGAGCTGCTCCACAGCCAGGGTTCCCACGTGCAGCCCACCCACCCCTCCTGCAAGGATAGAGCCCTGAACACCGCGTCACTCTGCACATCGAGAAGACCACTGCTTTCAGATTTGGCAAGAAGTGAAAAACATAATTGGCTCACTGTGTCCCCCAGGGGATCTGGTACTGGGATTCTTCTCTGTCTAGGAGCTGGAAGAGGGGCTGGGCCATGGGAGGTGGGGCATCTGCTCTTCCCCACCAGCCTCCTTGTCCTGTAAGGGTTAGAGCCAGGGAAACAGCAACCTTGGCTACAGGGGCACACCAGCCAGAGATGGATCTCAGCTGCTCCAGGGTGGGCTGGGCTGTGGCTACCAGACAGACTGGCCTTTGGGGGAGACTGAGAAGCAAGTGGGGAACAGATCATCTGCCTCCACCACCGTACCACTTCCTCCTCAGGCCTGGTATCATCCACTCAGGGTGCAGACACTACTGGGATGCCCAAGGTCCAGCCTGTCCTGACCCTCCTATGTGTGCCCAGAGGTCAGCTTGACTCTTGCCTCCCCTTCCAGCAGGCAGTGCCGCTCCCCAGATGGCACATCTGCTCAGGCCTCCACCCAAGGCCATACGAAAGTACTGCAGGGTTCCAAGATCAGATTAGGAAAAGCTGCGGCCCCAGCACCAGCCTCCCACTACTCAGGTTGCTTCTGATGCACTGGTGGCCCTGGTGGCCAAGGCATGAGATGCCCAGAGGACATGGGGCAGGGATGCTGTCCCCACAGGCCCTGTCCCCGAACCTGTGAGCAAACCAAAACAGCCACTTTGTGGGATCATCTGTCCTATCTATGCAAAGGGGTGAATTCTGGGGTCCCCCAAGAGCTGCTGTCAACACCTCTCTTTCCTCTGTTCCTCTAGGGGCCACAATCGCCCTCTATCTGGGAGGTCAACAGTTCCAGGAACATCCAGCTGACCCCAAGCTGCCTCCCGGACTGGTGGGACTGAGACTTCAAGACCCTGCCACCCTGTAAGGCAGGGGTGGGATAGAGACATAGAGCGTTCAGCAAGTGACGCTCCCTCAGTCCCATGGAGAGCCTCTTAGCCAGCAGGGACCCTGCAGCTAGACACAGACCTTCGCCCGCCAACGGAGGTGGTTTGGAATGAACAAACCTACCCCCAGAGATGCCAGGAGGGCAGCTGGCTGGTCCTGATACTTGAAAGCAGAAGATGGCACAGTGTAGGCCGAGTCCTACCACTGGGAAAATAAAACAGGGGAGGTGATAGTGGGTCTGTGTCACCAAAGAGGCAACATACGGGCAAGAAAGAAGGTGGGAGCCGTGTACATCCCGGGAGGCGGGAGTATTACAGGCAGAGGGAACCAGGCAGTGCAAAGAACCCAGAGGCAGAGGGCCTGGCACATCTGGGCAACAGGGAAGAGGCAGAATGGGTTGCCAGTGGGATGAGGGTTATGTGGTCTTCAAATCTGTGGCTCAGCTTCCTTCCTGATGGGCATTGGTGGGGACTCCTCTGGCTGCCCACACAGGATGGACTCGCGAACAAGGGCAGAAGTAGGGAGGTTGGGGACAAAATGGGTTTAGACCATCTGGTCACAGAGCAGGTGCTGGGGAGCCCGGTGGTTGTTTGTGGAATCAAACATGATGACAGCTTGCAGGCAGAATTGCTGCTGTTCAAACAACCCCTACAGGCACTGGCCGGGCATCCCTAAGCCAGCAGGGGACCTTGGGCGGCACTCCTTATTCCACCTGTCCCTGGCAGGGAGGACCAGGTAACCAACCACACAGCTAGCCCTGGCCACTAGGCAGGTGGCTTTTCTCTTCTGAAAGCCAGTCAACACAGACCCACTCCTCAGAACCTGCCTGATGCCCACAGTAGCACAAGTCACCGTAACCAGAGATAGAAATGGCACACATTTCAAATGATAGCCAACAGGAATTCAGAAATACTATGTCCACCTGTGCGCACAGTGGAACATCATTCAGCGATAGAAGCTGGGCTAGTGGTGCACACTTTTAATCCCAGTGCCCAGGAAGCAGAGGCAGGGGCAGGTGGGTCTCCAAGAGTTTGGGGCCAGCCTGTTTGTTTATTATTATTATTATTATTATTATTATTATTATTATTAATTTGTTTTTCGAGACAGGGTTTCTCTGTGGCTTTGGAGCCTGTCCTGGAACTAGCTCTTATAGACTAGGCTGGCCTCGAACTCACAGAGATCCACCTGCCTCTGCCACCTGAGTGCTGGGATTAAAGGCATGCGCCATGTGCCACCACCGCCCGGCGCCAGCCTGGTTTATATAAGGAGTTTTGGGCCAGCTAAAGTCATACAGTGAGAACCTTCGTGGGGGGGGATGAGGGAGGGACAGACATAGTATAACTGGAAGAACCCTGAAGACACGCCAAGTGGTCCCCAACAAGACACACTGTGTGACTGCACTGCACACCTGAACTTGCTTGCATAGTATACACATAGGTCCCCATCGCCCTGCCACGAAGACTAGCTGTTGTCCATTGTCTATGCAGCAGACCTGCCCAGGTACCCTCTACAAAGCTACACACAGTGCCCTACAGACAGGCCGATGGGCTTTGGAGAGGTTATGGGGGGCAGAATGAGAGCTGGGGGTGTCTGCCACTGATCAGGTCCTCAGGCACACAAACTATCAGCCCTGGCCCCTTTGGCGGTCCCACGCGGTGGCACACATCCCTCAGAGCTGCCGTGACCTCTGTGTGGATGCTGCAGGGCCTCTCTAGGCTCTTCACAGGGATCTTCCTCGGCCCAGAGGAAAGCCTTGGGGACGTATCCCAGAGTCCTGTCCGGGAGAGGCTTCAGCTAAATGGGTCACCTCTGCAAGGCCGCTCTGAGTCTCCAGTACGGCACACCCTGCGGTCCGTGCCACATCCCTAGAGCCACAGTGAGAGTCCTATGTGCACACCTGGTAGCTTCTTAGGCAGCTTCAGGGTGTGGCTCTACCAGCTTTGGGGTCCTTTCCATAAAGGGCATGGCACACACAGCCCCAAGGCTTGGCTCCATGTTCACTGCTGTCTCGAGAGGGGAGGTGCTGTATAGGAGGCCATCTTGCTCGCTAGAGCAAGCATTCCGCGCAGGGTCAGGAAGAAAAGAGGGAGACCTGAGTCTGGCTACCTGATCTACTTTAGACCCAGAGATGGCACTAGGTTTTCTGAGGAGTGGGTAGGACAGTCTGTACCCGTCACCAGACATATTGGAAATCAGAGGCACAGAGAGGGCAAGTAATTTGCAGCAGGTCACACAGCTGTGGATGAGGCTTTGAAAGCCAGAGTGGTGTCCCTTTCCTTTCTGAGGACAGAAGAGAGACTCCACAGATGGGTAGGGGCCCCGAATCTCTTGATGCTTGCCTCCTCTGTAATATGGGAACAAGCACAGTCAAAGTGGGTTTTCTTTGGGCTGTCTCCATGATGCTCCAGGGTGGGGTGGGGTGCACTTCCTTCTGATTCACCTGTCCTTTGGGGTGTCCTTAAGGTCCTTAGGGGAACACTTAGGAGTGTTCCCATGTTCCCATTCCCTCATCCCCTCTGGCGCCTCTCCCTTGGGTAAATAGGAGACTATTCTGCTGCCCCTATGGGAGCCTCTGGATCTGCCCAGGAGGCTCGGAGCACAGGGATAAGTGGCTGAAAGGGAGGTGGAGAGAGCCAGGGAGCTCAGGAGCTGCAGGCTGTGCTGTAGGAGTCTTGGCCTGGAGAAATCTTCCTTATTATGGCCAAATTCATCTTTGTTTTCCTTCCCAGTGACATCTGGCTTGCCCTGAGGTCTCACAAATTACAAAAAACAGGAGTTTGAACTTGTGTTTTATTGCCTCAGGAAGTGCACTGTCGCTCAGGGGAAGGGGTGGCCTCTGCCAAGCCACTCTCCACCTGGTCAGGCTGAGCCTGGAGGTGGAAATGAGGAACCGGAGTGTTTATCATTCCCACTATCTCAGGTGCACACCCGGATGCCAGGCCCTGCCCAGCCTTTCCCACTGAGGGCCGTTTCTACCAAGCACTGTTTCCCACACCAGGGAAGCCCTGGCAACCCAGCTCACACATCCTGCTCCAGTCTGGGGACCTCAGAAACAGAACTGAGTTTGCTCACCATGCCTAGGAACGTTGGGCAGCATGCCCACCAGAAAAGGAGGATAGTCACTCACTCAGCTGGGGAGACTGAGAGCCACATGGCTAAAAGAGCAGGTAACCGCTTTGTTGGGCTAGCGGCTGCACCCCATACCCCTCATCTGGTCTAGAGGTTGGAAATCCTTGTAAAAAGGAGCCTCAGGCCTGTGGCCTATACCCCATAGCGTCCCTTCCCTCTGAGGGGGTACATCTGATCAACCTAGATATCTATAGAACCTGCATGACTGTTAGCCAACTCATTCACAGGGTTACAACTCAGGAGAATCCCAAGTGTCCATCGGCCTCTGGGGTCCAAACCTCTCTGGGTTTATAAAATGGAGGCAGTGACATTGGCTGCCACTCTGGGTTGCTGCAAGGACCCAGTGAGATGAGGCAGGCCAGCGCTGGATCTGGCAAGCCTGAGGTCCTAAAGGTGAGGTGGACTGCCACCCCCCCCCCCGGGGTTATTTCTGTCATCTACCTCTGCGTGGCATGGAGCAGACATTTAGTGCACAATGGCAAACGTTCTCCAGGACCAGCTACGTACAAGTGAGTAGCCTCAGCAAATCCCACTGGTGACCACCCTCAGGGGACCCAGGGGTAACATTGCTCAGCAGATATTACAGTGGGTTTGTGTCCACTGTAATAGCCAAACACTGTTCCAATGGTTTCCAGAAGGTTTTGAGCAACACCCCCATCCTCCAATTCTGTGACGTCTGAACCAGGGATTGGGTGGCCCGGCTTCATGAAGGCCAATAATGTTGGCAATGGGGCTGAGCAGGGACTGTAAGACAGCTCTACCCCACTTGCCTGAGGAAGCCCAGCAGAGGGCTCCCCACCCATAGCATCAACCCTGGTGGCTTGCAGCCCTTGGTTTACACTCAGAGCTCCAAGGATGCTGAAGAGAAGACCTGGCATAAGGATCCCAGGACACAGGCAGGGGAGACTACAAAGCTGGGAGGGACCAGGCAGTCAACAAACTCACCCCCACCTAGGCTCGTTCATTGTGCACTCATCTAGGCAAGACAATGAGCTAAGTTCTGATGCTCATAGTCACTGCTAAAGAAGATGCTGTGACCCCTGTGGCACAGCAAGCAGACCCAGAGGGAACAATGGCCAGGCAAGGAAGCTCCAAGGAGGCGGCAGTCTGTGTGCTGCTTGTCCTGTGCTGGATCCTGTGCACACCTGTGCGTGCACACACATCTGTGCAGACATGAATGAGCGGGATGGGTTTGCTTCCCTCTTGGTGGTGGAGGAAATCCAGATCCATTAAATTTACCATCGTCCCACTGCCCTGGCATGTGGGAGGCAGAGAATGAATCAGAAAGCCCCAAACTCATCCTGCTTGCGGCGCAGCAGGGGAGGGAAGACCATTCCAGAAGGTGGTGGGAATGCCTCTCTTGACATCCCCTCCTGCCTGCCTCAGAGGAGGCTGTAGCTAAGCCTGCCCTCCGTGGTGGGCAACCCCACTGGCTCAGATCTTGTGGCCCAGTGACCCAGCCTGCCAGCGTTAGCATTTACAGATTCCCGTGTAGGAAGGAAAATGAGTGTCTTCCAGTCATGCAGAAATGAACATACGTGGAGTCCAATCAGAGAGATTTCCTGGAGGTGGTAACTCAATTACATGGATAACCCTGTGACAGAGGAAGAGCTTGACAGGGACCTCGAGGGCTGGTGGGTGGCCCACAACAAGCCCAGAGCATCCCGCAGGGAGCTGTCCAGGGGTGTCTTCCATATGCCAGTCTGAGCTGGCACAAGCAATAACATGGAGGTGTGCCAGGTACACACGGCCCTCCCTTCTCTCCCCAATCATCAAGATCACAGCACCTCCCATGAGGGTGGATTCCGCCAGAAAATCAGTCCTAACGTGATATTCTCCCTCCCTGCGTCTGTCTAGCTCCCGGGCAGCACCGAGCATCACATCTGTTCCTTCTCTCTCTGCTTTTCCCTCTCTGTGCACAAGAGCGGCTGTGGCCCTGCAAAACATAGTCCCAGACAGCGTCATTTTATCAGCTTTGATGGGCTCCCAGTGCCAACTGGGGACAACCACATTTTCTAGCTTCCACCCTTCAGTGGATGGGGTGGGCGACAGCGTGACCCCAATGTGTCCCTATCCGCAGCCTTCCATGCACAAGGCCAGGAATCATACACAAGGCTTTCCTACCTCTTCCCAGGCCGGGAGCCAAGTGCATTCTGGCCAGGTATGGCTGAACTCTCTCGGGCCAGCCCCTAGGATTTGGGGGGAGATGATGAGAGAATCCTAGCCCTGAGAAGTTTCTGAAACCTTCCAGCAACTTGCAAGGGCAATGCCAGGGCACAGTGACCGCTCCCTTTGTCTTCAGCCAGCCCCATCCTCTGAGTGGCTGCCTGGGAACCTCCTGTTTCTGATCGCTGGGAGGAAGCACACACCCAGCCAGACATAATGAAGCCACATCCTGGCCTCAGGGTAAGAGGGACGGGTGTGACAGTTACTGGGATCAACCCCACAAACAGGAGCATGAGATTTTCTGTTATTTAGAGGAACTGGGCTCTGAAAGTCAGCTTCAGCTCACATGATCAGATAGTTCTATTCATGGGGTAGGGGTCCCCACACTCTAAGTCCATTCAGCACTTTGGTCAAGAAGCCCAAACACACTAAGTTCGGGGCTATGCATTCAGAGTCAGCGGCTCCAAGCCAGGAGCTGCCAGCCTGGCTGCCTTCTGCTCCACCTTAGTCAGCCCAACTCCGGCTGAATCTCCAGCCATCTGTCCCTCCACGGTGCTCACACCTCCTCCCCGCTGTTCCCACAGCCTGGCTCTGGGCCTGCCCTACACACAGATGGACCGTTCCCAAAGGCTGTGAGAAGGATCAGAGCCGGAGGCTGTGCCTGCACCTGGCTGTCAGGACCCCAGGGAGGGCGGTCATGATCCCCCTCCCCACCACCAGAAAGGATGCTCAGCCCCAAGGCCCTAATGGCTGATCCCTGGGACCAAAATAAGAAGGGGGAAGGGCTAGAGGAAGCAGCAGACCCTCTCCTGCCAGCCCCATCTCCCCGGGGGTTGCCCTCGGCTTCTCCAGTCAGCACCCACCAAGCACTGTCATTCAGGCTACCAGTCTTTGTCAGGAAACCCAGCACCCCAGGGGGCGCCTGCGGGTGGTGGTGAATCCGTACTCCTCCACCGACTCAGCTCCCACCTAAATGTTAAACACACACACCCTGGACAGGTCAAGCTGTCGGTTCACCTAGGGTGGGTGCACTCGGTCAAATGAGTGGGCAGAGTTGGCTCCACCCTGATGTGGGCACGAACTTTGTAAAGTGGCCGGGAAGGGGCGGAGGGCGCAGTGCGGACCCCCGGGAGGGCAGCCATCGGCAGAGTAGGGTGACAGCATCGGCGTTGAGCAGGGCAGAGGCGGCACTTACGGTCTGGGCTCCAGCGGAGTGTCGCTCTCTCGCAACCCGGTTCTCGAAGTGGCTTTTTCTTCTCACTCGGTCGCCACCTCCATAACTTGGGGGCGATCCGCACGCTGTCTTCTCGCGCCGCGCGGGGCTCAGGCGCGCGGCGGGGTCGGGGCGGGCGAGGCGGCCGCCTGGGCCATGCTGAGTGCGCTCGGCCCCCAGCGCGGGAACAAAGCGCGCACGCCGCCCGGGCGGTTTCGGCCTCGGCGGCCGCCGGGTCCAGCCGCCGTGCTTTCGGCTCTGCTGCCGCGCGCTCGCCCGCGCGTCTCACGGAGCCCCGCGGCCCCCGCCCCGCGCGCTCCGCCCCCGCCTCCCGCGCCCGGTCGCCGCTGCGCCACCTGCCTCCAGCCCGGCGCCCATCGCGCTCGCTCCGCCCCGGGGCGCCGGCCGCGGGAGAGAGGCCCGGTTCCGTGCGCCCGGCGCCGCCCAACGCCCAGAGCGGCTCCCGCCTCCACCGCCTGGGTGGCCGCCGGGCCCCGGGACGAGCCCGGCGGACTTGGCTATGGGACCCGACTCAGGACTCGGGGACCTCAAGAGCGCCAGGCCACGCGTGGGACCCCGTGTGGGTGCAGGAGCGCGGGGCTGTGGAGTGAGAATGGGCCGAGGAACCCCAGCGCTTAGCCAGTGTGCGGAGTGCGCGCGGCGCGGGGCAACCTAGTGCGGGGCGGACTCCTCGCTGTGCGCCCCCGCCCCGCGCAGGCCGCGCCCCGGGAGGGCGGGCGAGCTGAGCGCACCGCGCACACCCACCTCGGAGCAGTCGCAGCCCGACGGCCTCGCTGCTCTTGGAGCCGCGGTGTCTATTCCAGGACGGGAGGAGGGCGCCCCTCCTTCGGCCGCCGCGCCCCCCACAAGCCCTCCCGGGACTCGGGCCACCTGCGCGTTCTGCCGGCAGGGGGCGCGCTAATCCCGCCGCGCACGGCCTTGGTCCCCAAGGCACCAGGCGACCTGCTGCAAGAGGGGCTCAGGATCTGGTTCTCCCCCACCACCCTCGGGCCCATCGTTCGCATATGCTTTGCATTCGTTTGCATATCATTCATTTTAATGTCAACCTGAGGAAAAGCCCCCAGCCGCTATTTCTGCCTGTCCTACTTTCTCCTCTTCCTCTGAGCCTTCTCCCCACCCGCTTTGCCCACTTCGCCTGGAAGCGCCCTGTGACAAGTCCCAGGCGGTCCTCTGGTTAGTACATTTGAGCAAACTCGCGGCACTTTCTTTTCTTCTCTTCCCACTGTTCCTCATACACTTGGCTAGGGGGAGACCCAGGGTCACGGTCTGCGGAAGCAGAAGGGGCCAGAACTTCAGATCAGCGGGGCCTTGATTTTAATCTCATTAAGCATAAATTTGCATGTGAAGAATAAAAATCTAGCAATATGCCAAAAAAAAATCTCCCACTCCACGCTTGCCATACTGGCCTGTCACTGTTCCTCCCCTTTCCCCAGCCCCCCAGCTTGGGGGTTCCTTTCAGGAATCCACTTCTGCTTTCTTGAAACACAAAACAGCCGTCCTCCCCCATCCTGGCCATCCTTGTCCCCTGCTTCTCCCTCTGTGGAGAATGGTATCCAACCCTAGTCTGGCACCGACAATGTCCACATTTCAGATCTCTCTTCATGGTTGTATCCATTCTAGAGCAGAGCGGAGGGTCCTGAGTCCATTTCACAGGGGAATGTGTATCTCACAGGGCTGGATATATGGCTTGAGACCACAGACTTCATACGCTAGGCATATGGCTACCAGCTGTGTGGACTCCTAGCACGAAGGGACTTTTGTACGTGCACTATGAAAGCAGCGTTGCCTGGGTGGAGTGGCTTGACAACAGAACTCTTAAGCCAGTCTTTGGGAGCTCAGCCTGATGCAGAAGCTAGACCCTCAGGTTGGGCTGTAGGCTTTCCCACCTGGTGCTGGTGGTGTGTCTGTTTTATGGCAAGTGGCCATTGGACTTAAGAAAGTGCCACATGCCTTTAATCCCAGCACTCAGGAGGCAGAGGCAGGCACATCTCAGCGAGTTCGAAACCAGCCTGGTCTATGGAGCGCGTTCCAGGACAGACTCCAAAGCTACACAGAGAAACCCTGTCTCCAAGAACTGAAAGAAAACAAAAAGCTCACAATCCCTGTTGGAGATACAGATTCCAATGTAACCGTGACCCTCCCCACTCAGGAAGCTCTCCTGAGAAAGCCATGGCTGCTGGATAGGGAAGGGGATGATGGAGGTACTGAGGGCTCCTTGTGTACAGTGGGCGGGTCCCTCAGCAGCACAGTCACTGTAGGTCCTGACAGCTGCTGGCTCTGCATTTTCCCCTAGCTGGAAAGATATTACCAGAACCCATTTGTTAGGCAGAGAAGCCTCGTCTCTTGCCCTCCTGGCCTCCCTGCTCCTTCACTAAGGACTGGTTCCTTGGGAATGGCCAGGTCACAGTTCTTAGTCATGCTACCTTCAGGAAGCTCTCAGCCACACAAAAGGCATGTATACACACCCACTCGGAACAACAAATAATCACCAAGCATCCAGGGTCTAATGGGCTAGAGACAGTGGGACCAGGAAACCAGGTGCTGCCTGACACTTTTATTGTGTTTATTGTCTATAGAGACAGGGCTCAATTCAGCACAAAGAAGCCACTGCCCCTTGCTTATGGCATCGTGGCATTCCCCAGTAAAGCCAGCTCTACATCTTTATCTGGTCCCTGCCTCCCATGGAGGGTCTGAGAGGGGCTCCTTGGCCCTCTCTTGACTGTGCCTGGTCAAGGCCTCCAAAACTACAGAGAAACCCTGTCTCTCTGCACACCCAGGGCAGAGCCATCACCAGGCTCATAGGATTTGACTCATAACTGGGGGCTCTCTGGGATGGATATCCTTTTCTCTAAGGAAAACAATCTCAGGGCCCACCATTTCCAGCAGCACTTGGGTTCATTCTGCCATCCTGACCCCCCAAAAGGGTAGCATTTCTTTTTCCTCATAGGTCCCAGCTCAGGATTTTGATATAAACAAAATTGACATGAAAGTATTTGCTCCGGGATTCTTGACTCACAGTCCATCTATTAGGATTAAACTCTTTTCTGATACCCTATAAAGCCTTCAACGAAGCTGTGCCAAGTGTCAGGCACTACCCCTTCCTACCTTGCTCTCTGTAGCCCTGGGAGATGATCTTTCTGCCAGTCGGCCTGCCTGAGGAGGATGCTGGGGACCTGGATGTCACAAGCTAGTGTTTGGCAGAGCTGAGTGTTCCATTCGGCCAGCCCAGCCCGAGTCCCAGCTGTCACCCACTGTTGACCTTCAATAATAATTCTGAATAGCTTTAGACTCCCTTAAACACGTCTCTGTGATATCAAAAAACCTTTAACAGGAGTTTAGATATCTGCCAAGAAAATAAAAGTTGACAAAATACTGGTATTTTAAAATAAAAGAATATCTATGCCAGGCATGTTGGAACACAGTTTTAATCCCTGCTCTTCCTCAAGAAGCAGAGATAGGCAGATCTTTGTGAGTTCAAGGCCAGCATTGGCTAGTAAGTGAGTTTTAGTCTAGCCAGGACTAGACAGTGAAACTGTCCAATAATATAATAAGACAAAATAGCATCCAGTGGGTCATAGATAGTTATAGGTGCTGTTATCTGTTTTAAAATAAATTCTTCTTAAAAACCTTACTCTGGTCCAAACAATGAGATTTTATATATAACCAAATATATGATCTATGGAAGAAAAGTCTGAAGAATTAGAACTCTGAAGTGTAAAACTTCCACTGTGTGATGATATTGTTGAACGAATAAGACAATTCGCGATCTCGATAGCGTATGTGTAAAACGCAGATCTGGAAAAGGGCTGTCACCCAAAATAAGCAAAGAGTCCATAAAATTAAACAATAAGAAAACAAACAACCCAATTAACGTGGGTCAGATGCCTGAACAGATGTCTCTCCAGGAAGAGAAAGGCAAAGGACCTGAGTGCCTGAAAAGACCCACACTTCACGAGTAGCCAGGGTGTGCGCACACACTAAATACAACTTAAAACACAAGTAAACAGAGTCTTCTAGGCTGGAGATGGAGTTCGGGTGATGAGAGTACTTGTCCAGTAGGCACAAAGACCCAGTTCAATCTTCAGAACCTCATTAGCTGGTTATGGTGGTGCATGCCTGAAATCTTAGCACTCAGAAAGTGGTGGCAGGAAGATCCAAAGTTCAGAACAAAATAGACTCACCACCACCACCACCACCAATCCACCTCCACCAACCACCCCCACCACCCACCACCACCACCGCCAAAAGCAAATGAACAAAAACTGTCTGTCCAGAAGGAAGCCTGTCAGCAACTGCTTACAGCAATTGTATTTGTAATTGCTCAAAGTCAGACGTAGTAGATCAGTCACTGAATAGATATCACTGCCTGGGACACATCAGATGGTGGACGTTACTCATTCGTACGAAGATGAAAATCCCATGCCGGGCGGTGGTGGCGCACGCCTTTAATCCCAGCACTCGGGAGGCAGAGGCAGGCGGATCTTTGTGAGTTCGAGACCAGCCTGGTCTACAAGAGCTAGTTCCAGTGCAGGCTCCAAAACCACAGAGAAACCCTGTCTCAAAAAACAAAAAAACAAACAAGAAAAGAAAATCCCTGAGGAATCTCAAGCACACCTTGTGGAGTGAAGAAGCCCATTGGGGAGGGCAGTTCTCTGTGGCCCAACTCTGACAAACACCCTCCAGAAGGGAAGAGGGAAAGGGCAGTGGCAAGATTTGAGTGCCTGGCTTCGGACTTTTCCGGCTCAGTGTGAGCCCTTTGCACTCTCCAACCCCTGAACCCCTCTGGATCTGGTAGGGTCAGGTGGGGGTAAGGCAGGGAGGCTACCGTGGACGGCATGTTGATGGTGGACACTATCGTTTGTCTGGACGTACAGAATACCCAACTCATTTTTGGATCTTCTGAGGAGCTCATTGTAAACATGGGTTCTGGTCAGTAACAGTGTGTCTGTGTCCCCTCCTCTGTCGTTACAAGTGCCTGACACCAGTGCCCCTGCTGGTGTTGTGGAGATTCAGGAGGGGCAGATCAGCTTTCTGATCAGTCTCCCTGCAAATCCAAATTGGCTCTAAAACGCTTGGTCTATTTATTTTAAAAAGCCTGGGAGACGAAGAATAAAGATATCAATGACATTTTAAGCATCCCATGTAAATAGTAAAGGGTACGCGCAGTCGAGAAGGCATAGGGGAATGGACGCTGGTCTAGCACCTGGATTCTTACATGGCTCCTCTTCCTCTCAATGCATATTTCTATTCTGTTCAACAAGGCTTAGCCAGATGCAACGTCAGATGCTTATAATCCCAGCATATGGGAGCCAAAGCAGAAAGATAGTGAGTTCCAGGTCATCCTGGGCTGTATAGAGAGACTATTTAGGAGGAAGGAGTGGGGAGGAGGAGGAGAGAAGAGGGAGGAAGAGAATGAGGAGGAGGAGAGGAGGAAGGGGGAGGGTTGACATGAGGGAGTTGAGAGGTCAGGCTCTCCAGGTAAAGGTGAGTCACAGCTCTGGGTCGCACAGACAACAGCCTCGGGTCAAGCTACCTCCGAGAGTGCAGCTCTGGGAAGCACCGCCTGCAGCCTCCCTCCTCTGCTGAGGTCTTTTCACATGCCCACTTGGGAAGGATGCATTTCTGCAGATGAGGAAGCTGGCCCTGGGAGACTCAAGTCTCGTGGTGGTGGCTGGGATGAATTCTGGCTTCACCCAGAAACCTCCATGCTTTTTGTTCCCCACCTGCTCCTGAATTTCCTGGTTCAGTCCCAGCCCTTTAGCTTCCCCCACCCCTCTTGGGGCCATCTACCAGCCAACCGTACAGCGTATGACAGTCTTGAGGCAGGAGAACGGACAGATGGCTGCTTCTGTTCCTTCCAGACAGCAGGGAACAAGTGTGAGCTTTTGGCAAGGAAACAGTTATCACAAGGGCTGAGACCAAGTGGAGAAGGGCGGGGTACTCAGAAGTGGCCTTCGTGAGTGCCTATACCACAGAGGCTGCCAACACAGGTCTCCCTCCCCAGCAACTCACATCCTGCACCCAGAACTCCTGGGGCCAACCCGTCTACACCGTCCTGTAGGACCTCCAGAAGTCAGAGGGGAGAGGAAGCTTCCAGGACCTCTCTCCCTCTTGGAAGCACTGATGACTTCAGACTGCAGGAAGACATTGAGTTTCCCTTGTCTGCTAAGACCCCTGCGATGATGCTGATGTTTTAGCTCTGCCTCTGCCTCTCATCTGCATGCGAAAGCAAGATCTGGAAAATCACCGCAGCCCACAGTGCTGTAGATGCGCTCTGCAGGAGGGCTCGCTCAGGGTGCC
Organism: Dicrostonyx torquatus; assembly: GCA_028555095.1. NCBI lineage: Eukaryota > Metazoa > Chordata > Mammalia > Rodentia > Cricetidae > Dicrostonyx > Dicrostonyx torquatus. Next base: position 2,251,533 of record JAQHUG010000241.1, read on the forward strand.
GCTCATTGACAGGGCACTGGGGCCATTGTTATGGAGAGGCTTAAGACTGATCCAGAAAGCTACACATTAGGAGTCATCTACCAAAGTCTCTACTGTCCCGGACACTGCCCAACAATGACAAGGTAGAGGGCCTGTCACCCATTCTGAGTGACGGTGAAACAAGACCCAGAGCATCTCTGATCCTCTAGTGGTCAGAGAAGAGCCGGGTCCAGGCTTTGTCACTGAGTGAAGAGGAGAGCACAGGCCATAGACTAGGGAAGACCCAAGGGGATGCCCTGGGGAAAAAAAGGCCACAGCAGCACCGTGCGGCTGAGTGACTGTGCGTGTCGCTTATGTGCCCTGCTTTCTTCTGCTCTCATTTTGGAACCCTTTCTGTACCGTGGGAGCCTTCAAGCTGTTGCTTCTTCCCTTTCCTGTCCTCTAGGCTGGACGCATATGTGTATATTGGGGTAGGGGTGACTGCAAGCCCTGGAATCAGTGGCCATACATGTGCCAAAGACTGTTCTCTTGTCTTGGCTCAGCTTCAAACGAGGCACTGCCAAGCACACTTGAGGCAGCCTGCTTCCATGCATGCCAAGGAGTGGGGGTATGATCAGGCACCGTGTAATGTCCCCAGAGATGGGGAGTTCTCTTGCAGACTGTATCAGGGCCAGGTCCCACTGTGAATAAATATACTATGTATTTCCCACTTTGCTTGCAAAAATCAGCTGCCCGTAGTTAAAGAACACATCGTGAAGTACAAGACACCACGAACACCAGCAGAGAAGAGCACCTGTAGCGGATGTAAGTCAGCACAGAACCCCAAGAATGGCACATCTTATTGTGTGATGCTGACAGCTTCTGCACTCCCCAGGGCCCTGACTCACCCTGAAAGATGAGACACAGGCTGGGACATGTGCCCGAAGGACTGAGGGCTACACTACACAAAGAAGGGGAGAAAACAGCAGGCTGGGGTGCCGTTTAGTAAGGCGCTTGCCACGCAAACATGAGAACATGAGCTTGGGCTCCAGGACCCAAGCAAAAAGGCCAGGTGTGGTGATCTGTGCTTGTAACCCCAGCATTGGGGAGGTGAGACAGATTTCTGGGGTTCAGTGAAGGCTACTCATCAAACTCTGGGCCGGTGAGAGACCCTGTCTCCAAAAGAAAGGTAGTGACACCCTAGGTTGTACCCCAGCCTCCACATGCACACATACATACACACAGAGAGGATGGATAGATGATTGATAGATAGATAGATGATAGATAGACGGACGGATACTTAGAACCAAGTGCAAACAAAAATACAAATTGTAAAGAATGTGACTAGGTAAGTCCCATGAGGATAAAATGGGGAAACTCCTCCCAAGGTCAGCTGTTTCTCCACTCCTCTGCCCTCAGCTCAGGCTCCCCTGAACCTCCTTTACACTGTGTCCTTCTCCCCTCCCTCTTTATCTGTGTCTGTCCATGGCTTATCTGTGCCCTGCTCTGTTCTGGAGTCCTGTCTGGCTACTGTCCACCGCTTTTCTGCTCCTGAAATGCTGTACCACTGCATACACTTACAAGTGACTTCATGTCACTTCACGCCACTCCCTGGGAAACGTTCTATTCTGTTTTTGCTTTTGTGGGAAATATGCAGATATATATATATATATATTCAAGACAGGGTTTCTCTGTGTAACAGTCCTAGCTGTCCTGGAACTAGCTCTTGAAGACCAGGTTGGCCTCGAACTCACAGAGCTCCACCTGCCTCTGTCTCCCAAGTGCTAGGATTAAAGGCGTGTGCCACCACCACCCAGCCCCACACATACATTCTTGCTACATAGCTAGTCTTGGCTGGCCAAGTGCGTACTATGTAGTCTTGATTGGCATTGGATTTACAGGCAATCTTCCTGCCTCAGCCTCCTGAATGATAGGATTACAACTATATTAGCTCTATTTTTGCTTTTTAAAAACATCTCTGAATTCTAGCTTGCACCCCACCCTGGTAATAATCAATGGGACCACAAGCCTTGATGTCATTTCAGCACCCCCTCTGTGTCTTCTCTGCCCCTGTTCCTTGGCCTTAAGTGGGCACCTGATTCAAACAAGGAGGGTGGTGACCACCTGGCCACTCACGGCCCTTCCCCGGGATTGTTTTGGCTAATAGGAAAGGAAGGCATGCCTCTGGTTCTACATGGGAGGTAAGGGTCGAATTGTCCCAGGCCATCTGCTGGGACACAGCAGAGCAGACAGGGTGGCGGGGGAGACAGAGGGCAAAGACAGACAACCTCCTATTACTGATGTGCTTGACTGACTCCCTGGAGCTGGCTTCTGTCATTTGTAGCCCCAGAATCCTGAATGACCCACACCTGGCTGTCCTTCTTCTGCACACTCAGAGCTGAGCGGCTCCTGAAACCCAGCGCCTGCTGTGATGGGGACAGGCTTGCTGGGAGCACACAGAAGCCAGCACAGCTCATCCATCAAGGCCAGGCAGCCGATGATCTCCCGACCCACAGTGTCTGTTGCTGACAGGCCGTTTGTTATCACTGGAGCCAGGCCTGGTGGTGGGAGCTTCTCTCTCCATCCATCTCCACACGAGAGAATGCGACATGGGGAGGCTGGTGCTTCTCTCCAGCTCCAGATAAGGTTCAGCTCCTGAGCTGCCTCCTCCACACCCCTCCCAGCTCCAGTTCCATAGACACTGTGTTTAGAACATTTTGCAGGCATACATTCTCAGTGAGGGTCCTGCCCAGCCTCAACATATCCCATGGGAAACTTTGCTCTGTCTTGTCCCCATGATTATAGATCTGTGGTTCTCCTTGGTTCAGAGGAGGCCCCTGGCATCAGAACTTCTGGCTTTCTGCTCTCACTGGATGCTGAGGTGCAAAATGTCAGGACCCCATTAACACTGGGACTCTGCAAGGATGGTGCCTTGAACAAAAATAAGGGAATGAATAACCATTCATGGAACCTGCCTGGCCTGATTTATCTGTCAGTCAAGTCCCTACCTTCTCAAGCAATAACAGAGGAGAGGACATTGTTAACAGATGGCTGTGCCCAGGTTAGGGGAGTCACTTCCTATGTTCCCTTTAGTGCTTGATCCGCACCCCCCATAACCTCAATGAGCGCACAGACTAATCGTGGACTCCTAGTCATAGGCCTAGATAAAAGGGGACAGGTCCCAGATATTGCCCTGAATCTAGGGAGAGGAGCTAATCACGATGTAAAGAGACTTAAGAGCACCTCCGTCAATTCATTGATTTTGCACATAAGGAAACTGAGCCTTGGAGAGGGAAAGGCTTGGGGGGCGTTGCCCTTCAGAGTTCTCAGCTCTCCAGGCCAGGTTTTCTTCCACCCAACTTCCCTGCCCCTTAAGAGACCATGTCTTCTGCAGATCAGAAGGGCGTGTGGCCAAGTAGCCAGGAGTCTCTGTAGGGTTCCTGTGTCAAATGGCTCAATATTCTTAGGGAAACACCGTGCAAAGAGGTATGGGAGCTGCCCCACCCACCTATCCTTGCCTTCCCAGGGTGCTTTGCAGCTGCGATGATCATATGCCTGGTTGTGGAGCTAGAGTTGGGTCTCTTGGGTATTGCCTGAGGATAAAAGGGTCAACACATAATGGCAGAAGACCCTGCCTCCCTCTCTTGATCTGCCTGGGTAGCTCCGTATCTAAGGGGGAGGGCAGAAAAGACCAGAAACAAGGGCTGAGGCTCTGGGCATCACCATGCCAGTCACCTCATGGGAGGTCACACGAGACTATGTGGGTTTTGTTCTGTGTCCTTCTTGGAGCGTCTCAGGGTGCTGGGGACAAGACCAGTGGGTGAAGGGATGATGACAGTCACTCTGTAGAGAGTGATTATGTGCCTGGAGAGCTGGCCCTGGGATCCTATGTCACACATTGGATATGCTGCAGACCTGGACATGTGTCTGAGGGGTGGGAGAGGCTTCAGGGAGTCATGAATGAGCTTGGGGGCTCTTAGACTCAACAGTTTTAGGCCGTGTGACCATCCAGGGACAAGGCACCTGTCACTGCTTTTCAAGGCCCAGGACCATAATTTCTGTCTATTGAAGTTGTAATTTACCGCTGGGAAAATAAACATTTGCGTTTGTTTGGCTGACGACATCCCATGAATGTTAATCCAAAACCGTGGGTTTTGCTGAGGGGCTGACTTCCCTCCTTCGCCTGGCCTGGGCTCAGTCCAGCCTTTGCAGCTGCTCCAGGAATCCCATTTTATCTACAGCCTCAGTTTCCTTAGTGTGCTGAGGGTGCCAAAGGGTTGGGCCAGCCCAAGGGTACCACCATCCTGGCCAGAACTGACTGTCACACCTTCCTATGTCGCAAGAGAAGCTGTCTGAGGGTCTGGTAAAGTTCAGGGTCCCATCTGGGGTTGTAGGGGAGCTGCCTGTATGGACTGGTGTTACTTGGCAGGTGCACGTATGGAGGACAGGATTGGGAAAGTCAGAAGCTGGGGAGGAGGGAATGTCCCACCCTTGTGTGGTTGACCTCTCTCTCTGTGCCATGTCTAGCGGTTTAGGACGAAGGTCTGTTTCTGAGTACTGAGCTGCACGGCGCCATTAGCTTCTGACACGTATAAGATAAACCTCGAAGTGACACGGCCATTTCTAGGTGTCTCCCGCAGAAAGCATCTACCCCAGAATCTGATGTCCTTCCCCATCCTGCCACCAACTTCAATGTGTGCCTGGACAGGGGTCTTGAACTAAATAGAAAGGAGGGTGTGAGACGAATATTCGCAGATGCAATGTGACCAGATGCCTCACGCCTCTTGTCTCCAAGCCTTCCTTGCCATGATGCACTGTTCCCTCAGACTGTGAGACAAAATAAACCTTTCCTCTCTTATGCTGTCTTCCCGGGTGTTTTGTCAGAGCCATGGGAAAAGTAAGTAACAAACCCCAGAACTCACTACGCAACCTGAAATTCAAAGTCATCCTATCTCTGTATCTCGGTGCTGGCAATGACCATCCCAGTTCACCTAGCCCGGGACACACAACCATGCACCAAATCTGAGGTCTGGAGCACCCAGGTCAACTTGGAATAGGGTCCCTTGGGGCTCTGATGCCCCAATGGGGGTGTCCAAGGCCAGCTGCCCATGAATGCTCCTAGAGGACCCTTGGTAGGCGCTTACGGTTCTCTTACAGAGTTTTCACGCTACAGATCTGGAGTCGCAGCCGGTGTTTTTGTAGGAGGATCCTGGTCAGAACAATTCCAGAACAGCCTCCACTCAATACCTCTCACCACCCCAGGGTTGGTGGGCCTCCAGGGCTGACCCGACCACACTCACACCCCTCAAGTTAGAGAGTGTAAACTGAGTCAGAGCTTGTGTAGGGTCAGCAATGCCCCTTCAAGTCCAGGGCAGTGAAGATAAAGGTGACAGCTTTTATCACAATGCTACCTCCTACCACATTACATCCTCGCACTGCCGTGGCCACTGTCCTCACTGTCCTCGTTAACGCATCAGGTAAACAGAGACTGACTGAGGAAGACATACGGCCTGTAATTGGTGGGGTTGGGTTCTCTTCAGACCAAGAGTAAAGTGCAGACAAACTAAAAAAGGGGCATCGTCCTCAGGGCTGAATGCTAGTTAGCTGTAAGGGAAAGAAACACTCATACACTACACACAGGTGACCCTAGAAAATGGCACTAGGTGAAAGAAGTGGGAAGTGGGGGCCTGAATGACGCATGCTCTCTTTGATAACAGACATCCAGAACGGGAAAACCCAACAGAGACAGAGAACTGGCTAGTGGTGGCCAGGGAAGGAGGGGACAGGGCTTCCTTTAGGAAGCTGCAATGTTCTGAGAACTGCACTGGCTACACCCTGGCCGTGACCACTGAGGCACCGAGCGAGAAACAGCTGATACCACTTTAGTCAAAGTGGAGCTGCAGGAAGGACTTTGGAGCCACTGGCTCTGTGCTTGCTCATGGGTTCTGGGGTGGTGCAGCCTCCTCAAGGCAAGGTGGTCTATCTGGGGGGGGTGTCTCTGGGTGTGGCTGGGATCTAAAATAACTGCAGGGTCTGAAACTTCTGAGGAGAAGCTGAGGGCAGTGTGGCTGCCAGGAGGAGAACTGTTCCAGGAAGGAAAGGAGAAGTTGTCTTGGTGTGTGTGTGTGTGTGTGTGTGTGTGTGTGTGTGTGTGTGTTGAGGGACTGTGGTAGAGCCTGAGGGTGGACAGAGACAAGGTGGAGGGATAAATAGACCTTTGGGTTCTGGCACTTTTTGGCTTCCGTGTGTCTCTTTGCAGTAGACTTCAAGGGTAGAGGCATTGCTCCACAGCTCAGACAGGATGCTCAACAAGGGGTTTCCGCGCTGGGCACTGACAGAGAGGACCATGACTCCGGTGAACAGAGGCTGAATGGCACACAAGGAGGGTCAAACACTCTCAGCTCTCAGTTTTTAGACAGAATGGCCCCCTGTCGCAGGGTATAAGTAGAAGTCTGAAGACTGGGCTCTCTACCCAAGCCCAACCTTTGCCTTCTGCCCTTCATTCTCTTTCTCCCTGCTAGAACACAGATAGAAATCCTGAAGGCGGGAGAGCCACTTTATATCCAGGAATCTTTCAGCAAGAGGCTGGCAAAGCGGACAGTATAGATACCTGGGTCCCAGATGGGTATCATTGCTCTTCCAGCTGGTCCTCGTGCCTTTGGGCTTTTGCTATGTGGCATCCCATAAACCATGTACAGGCTCTGACTAGGCTATGTGCTATTTGCAATTCAAAGTCATCCTATTTAAAATCAGAGTCCAGGTCCTTCCTGGATAGAGTTTTCAAACAGGAGATAACAGTATAAGAAGCTTTATTTATTATCCATCCATCCATCCATCCATCATCAACCACCCATCCATCCCTCCCTCCATCCATCCATATATTCATCCATCCATCCATCCATCATCAACCACCCATCCATCCCTCCATCCATCCATCCATCCATCCATCATCAACCACCCATCCATCCCTCCATCTGCCATCTTCCATCCATCCCATTCATCATCCACCATCCATTCATCTACTCATCCATCCATACATCTGTCCTCCATAAATAATCATACATATATCATCCATTCATCCCTCCATCTGTCCGTACTCCGCTGGGCACCTTTGCCAAAGTCCTACACCCACCCACTGGTTCAGAAAGAGACTTGCCACAAGATGCTGACCTGGGTAACAGCGTCCCTGTATGCGGCTACTGTAACACTGTCATATATCTACTGCAGGGTGTGTGACACTTGCCAATGCACGACTTTGTGTGTGGCATGTGAGATGCTCTGACCCTGAGCTACATGACTGGGTGGGGAAATTCCAGGCCTAACTAACCAGTGAAAACTCCAGTGGACACTGGGCCATTGTTATCCACTAAAAGAGGAGCAGCCCAAATTCTTGTGTGACAATTTGTAATCACGTGAACAAATAATTTTAGAGATCGTGCAAGTCAAAAGCTGAAAAGTACCACAGAACCACCAGCTTCTGTAATGAAACATGCCCTCCCCCACTGGCCAACTGCTCAGCCTGGGCTGTGCAGGGGAGGCCAGGGCCTGCACAGAGAGTCCACAGAACCGAGGTCAGAATTCCCCTTGACCACCCACGCAGTAGAGTAAGCGGCCCTCCCCCTTCCTTCCGCCCTAAGGGCAGAGCTGAGGTGATTCCCGCGGGCCACTGCGCAGACTTTCCCAGGTCCCTAAGTCTAGCGGGCACTTGCCTGCACAATGTCCAGTGTCCACCATCCACGTTGAACTTTCGAGTCTCCCTGAGTGCCTTAGCCAGGAGCAGCTGACCAGCAGGGTACCAGGGTTGGTCACCCCACACAGGGTCAGAGGACCTTTGTGAGTATCCTGCCAATGAGCAGAGCCTGCTCATAGGGCTGTGTGCCCTTTGAACTCTTGGTTTCTCTCACACCTATTCCAGGACATATAGATTCGCATGTCTCTCCCACAGCTGGGCCAGGCAGACCATGGCTCTACCCACCCATCCTTACCAGGCATCCATTCCCACTTAGCACCTAGTAGCTTCTTCTGAGGACCTTTGCCAGGGCCTGCAAGATCACCAAGAACTGTTATTGGGAAGAACAAGCCTTTCTGAATGTGAGCTGTGACCCTGCATTTCTGCCTTTCTTTGGCACTTGGGGCCACACAAACCAGGGGCTGATCCTTTGTTCCCATATCCTCTTTCTCCTGAGAGCAATAGCCACAGCCTCTTCAGACCTGGGCCTCTGCTAAAGACCAGGACGTGGCCTGTTGTCTGCTCCTGCTCCCACGTTTGGATGTGGACATAAGAAAAGAAGAAAAAGGACCCTCATCTGAGAATCTTTGTAACAGGGGAGCCAGGGACTCAATTCTCAACAGGGAAGCAGAGAAGTGAACGTGTGGGCTATGTGGCATGTCCACTCCAGAGACCAGCAGCCTCCATGGGAACTAGCGCAGAGCGGCGGGAGCATAGGACAGAACACTCTTAGTGTGACGATTTAAGATTATAGTGTCTGGGAGAAATGCTGTAGACGAAATGGGAGCCACAGACGGTTCTTATGCCCAGCATACCTCTGAGTACTGGCACTGCCCCTTTGACTAGATGACATGGATCTGGGGGAGAACCTGGCAGTTACTGTTTCCATTTTACATCGAGAAAACTAGTTATTGCAGAGGGATGTCTGCCTGATATCAAGAGCATTAGAAGGGTTTCATAGAGCAAGTGAGACAGATGAAGATACACAATAGAGCTGGGAAGGCAAGACTTGAGGTGTGGCCAGGCCAACACAGCAACCTCACTTGGGTCTCTACTTCATTTTCTGACAGTGTGTTTGGGAAACGTATTCCTTCCCCCTTCTCAGGCTGGAGCCATGGGGAACAGCAGCTGAGGCCCTGGGTGTACCAAGGATGCTTTCTGAGGAAGCCCAGAGTCTGGTAAAACTACACAGGCCCAGCAGACCTTGCTGTCCTTGGTACACAGGTGCACTGGGTCAGTGGCTGCAGCAAGGAGCTGTGCAGACACAACATGGGGCCTTCCGACCCCCTCAAGCTGCACTCCCCTTTCTCCTCCCCCAGAGCAGGGACTTTCCAGATACTCAGAGTGCACCTGGGTCAGAGGGTGGGGCAGACTCCCAGTTCCTCTGGCTTTGGCAAGACCTTGTGGTACCTCCCCCTTTCTTTAGGATCAGCCCTGATGGGGTGGGAGTTGGGGACCTTAGGAAGTGGTGAGGGAGAGGCAGGGCTGAGACGAGGGGGCCAGGCACTGTGCCAGGGTGGGCCTGTCCTCACTTGGTTCCATTCCAGGCTAAGCAGGGTATCCCACTGTCTGTGTCACATTCAGGTGTGGGAGTAGGTGGAGCCGACTCCCATCTTTAAAGTTTGGTCCCCATCTTCACACTTTACAGACCAGGAAGCCCAGCTCACCAGAAGACAGATCTATGTGGCAGACTCTCTGTAGCATGGGGACCCAGAGACATGGGCTAAACCTGGTCCATGGAGCCAGGACATAGGCTGCATCATTAGGAGAAGCCTGGTTTCAAAAGGCCCTGAATTCAGCTGCTGATCTAGTACCAACTGTGTTCAGCTGCCTCTGCCCTCACAGAGCTTCCCAAAAGGTTCTGGGGCTTCTCCTTCCTGAGGCAGAAAGGAAGCCCCTCCCACTCCCAGGACTCCACTCTATGGACCCTCAGCTGCAAAACTGACTTGAACTTGAGTAGTGTGTGAAGACGGAGATCAGGTTCTCAGAGGAAGGTCTTTTGTCAGGGCGCTGTTGTTGGGGCCCTAACGGGGCAGTTTTGCCCTGTGACCGGTAATGGACTTCAAGGCATTCTTGATCTTCTAGGGGCAAGCAGAGCCCCTGAAAAGCCAAGCTTAGGGTGCTTCTGTTGGGCTCAAACTCACACACAGAGAAGCTGGTGCCAAAGGCTCGCTTTTGTGAGATTCCTCCTCACTTCTTGCTGTCTCTGAGTCTATCCTGGTCAGGACTTGCAGTGTGAGTCTGGGGAGGCCATTTGGCTTTCGTGTGTGCTGGTGGCAGGAAGGGAGCATGGGTTTGGGAGGTGATGGCCTGGTGCCAGCTCACTACTGTGTAAGTACTTCTGCTCTCTGGTTCCGTGTCCTCCTCTGGCAATAGGAAGATAGGAAATTGAGGGACCCAGCTTGAGTTAAAGCCTGCTGCCCTTGGGCCTCCAAGGGACAACACTCTTCTCTGCTTCACTGAGCCCCTTTATATCCTCCTGGGGGAGATGCCCCTTGACTGGAAGAGGCTACTGTGTCCCCTGTCTCTCCGCCCTGGAGGAAGTTGGGACCTCCTTGCTAGGAGGTTCAATGTGCATCCAGGATCCTTACCTAGAATTCAGGAGAGCTTGTTCTGATCTTGCCAGGCTGGAGGCCCACAGTGGACACAGCAGAAGGGGTGTGTCCCTGTAGCCATGACCAAGACATCATGCTCTCCCCCTTGCCCTGCTCCGTAGACCCTGGTAACATTTGCTTGCCCTGGCATTATCTCCCCGACCTATGCTTTGTGAGTTTGTCACGACTGCACCTCTCCGTCAGCATCCCTTTCCCTTTCGGGGCTAGGCACTCCTGAGCACAGACTTCCCTTGCTCTAAGCAGCCCGAGACCCAACCTTATGGAGCCAAACACAACTGAGAGGGACAGACAACATGTCACATGTAAACTTGGGACACAGTGGGGGGCTCATCAGGTGGAGGAACCGCAAGGAGCAGGAGGCAGTTGGAAAGAATGGTGCCTATACCTGTCAGATCCATCATTCTTCCAAGAGACAGCAAACAGTTCTGCTCCGTTAAGAGCTGCCAGAGCCTCCCTGGGCAGAGCTCCTATCCTTCTGAGTGGCCATCCTAGGCTGGGGAGACATGCACCTGGGAACTTCATGGCGAATCCACCACTCCATGTGGCCTGACCTTGGGTCCATCACCGTGCTCACAACACCTCCAAGCCCGTACTACTCCCAGGGTGGGGGTGGACCACTTTCAGAGAGGCCCCTTTCTCTCCTCCCTTGGCTTCCCCTACTGAAGTGGACAGTTCTAGATGGAGCGCAGGACGGGCATCCCCTCAGGGAACAGAGACCAGAGAGGCCTGTCTAGGTTAGCACGCCCACCAGCATGCTTTCTGCTCAATTTGCATTGAGAACCGAAAGTCGCCCTTGCCTGAAGAGTGGCCTCCAGCTGTCCCCTCGGGGACACTTTCTCTAGGAAGCTGGCCTGGACTTCATCCTTGTCTCTGCATACACCCTCCTCCTGGCTTCCAATTAGTCTTACTGCTGGAGAGGGTGTGTGTGGCGTGGGAATGACAGGTCTGTGTCCCAGAAGGAGCTGTCTATTTATCACCAGGGCAGGAGGAGAAAATCACTGGGGATTGGAGCAGAGGCTTCCTACTTCACCTAGACCTGGACATGTTGTGGGAGGATGAGCAGGAAGAAGACTTGAGTTCAGGATGTGAGCCCTTAGGGACCCTCCTTATCCCTCCATTCTCTGCCAGCTCAGGCTGGGGACTCTGCCATTCTCCCTCTGTCTGACTTTTGCAAGCTGTCCCTCAACCCCTATGTTTTTGGCTCTGCAATTGGCCCCTTTACCCAGCAGCTGATCTTGAGGGGGGGGGCTATCTCATTTACCACAGACAGATCATTGCACCTGAACCCACGTGCTTCCAGGTCTAGGCTGCAAGCTCAGCAAAGCGTGCTGGGTGCTCTTTGGTGCCTCTGTATCATCTTCTGCTATCTCTCAAGGCTGGGTACAACCTCACAAGAAGGTCCCGAGACTGTGAGACCAGCAAGATGGAAGTGGAGGTGGAGTCTGGGTGGCCTGACAAGGAAGAAGGGCTGGAAGAGGAGTGTGGAGCACAAGGTCACAGCACGGAGCTGGTGAGCCTAACAGAAAGGACACTTTGAAGGTGCTTTGGCATGACATGGGTCAGAGGTCATCTCTACATCACACAGACTTGAGTCAAAAGGCACCATCACCTTATGGTGATGCTGGTCAGAGGTCACTGTTATGCCACACAGATATGGTCAGAGGTCACCTCATTTCAAGCAGATGTGGGTGAGAGATCTCAGTCATTCATACAGATTTAGGTCAAAGGTCACTATTAACCCTCTGCAGATTCTCATGGGCCCCCCCGTCCCCTTTTTTGGGACGTGTCACCTCAGAAGTTTGCTCCCATGTTAGCCTCTCTCGTCTGTTGGGAACCTGCCTCCTGCATGAGCCACATTGTCCCTGGCAAAGCTTGGATCCCACTAACAAGCACAGAGGCTGGGTAGCCTACATGGAGGCTGAGTGTGAGGTGGAAATGTCCATGGCTCCATGGACTTCTATGTTGGTCTTTACTGTGGCTGCCCTGGGGGATGTTCGCGGTGCCCCTGGCAGCTGGTGCCTGTGGGATCTGCCATGAAATCCCCGTTCATCCCTCGTTACCCCAGGGAACCGTTTCCAGGTGGCTGCATGAGAAGACCAAGATGCGGGGCCTCAAGTCACTCACACAAAATGGCCCAACATTTGCACAGAACCCGTGCATGTCCTGGGCGCACTGGATAATGCGATATTTGACACAAGTAGGCAGACCTACAGGGACAATAACAAGAGACTCAGTTCAAGTGTGTTTTTCTCGAAGATCTTCTACCCAGGATTAGTAGAATCTATGCATGAGGAAGGAACCCCTGGGCATTTGAGCTCAGTGATAGCCTGGAAGAAGGAGGAAGAAAGAGAAAGACAGCAGAGCGGGGCGGGGTGAGGAAGAAGAGGAAGGAGGGGATGCATAGTAGAAGCCACCCAGCCCAGGGTTGGGCTCAGAACTCCAATCTGGACCAAGAGGCCCAGGTGTCCTTGCTGCCAGTGCCCCTCCTGCCTCTGTTTGGGCTCCTCCATTTAGTGACACTCCCTACCTCCTGCTCAACTGGGCCCCATGTTGTTTCTCTAAAGTCACACCAGCAAGCCTGATTTGGTTACTCCGTGGGGTTCACTACCCGACCCTCCCCTATGTGTGTGTTGGGGGTGCTAAATCCACTTGGATCACTTAGCTACCGTGCGAGTGGATTTCAAGGTTTCCATACATGGCACGCCCTGGCTCCGTTCCCGGGAAGTTCACCATCTGATCCAGATCTCCGAGACCAGCAGTGCTCATGCTGCTCCTAGTGCACACAGTAGGCACCTAATAAACATGAGCCTGCAAACACTCTCCCTGGTCTACTTCCGGCCCCTCTGTGCTCTGAGGTCTGTGACAGACCAGGATGCCCCACCTCCATTCCGAGGGGTGGGACTGCTCGGTACAAGGCTGACTCCTCATTCCTCACCCTGTAGCAGGGACAGTGGCGCCTTCGCCCTTGCCATCCACTTTACCCATAGCCCTCCATGCCCCAGCTCATAGCAGACGCCACTCTCCTGTTGCCATGAGCCCAGTTTAGGGAGTTCTGTACGTGTTGACTTTGTAGAGAAAGAGCTACTTGGCACTCAGATTCAAACCTCTCCGCTCTTGCAATGATTTGAATGAAGCCAATTAACCCACATTCTGTCTCCAAGATTTTGCACAGATTCCTGGACGTTTACAGAGGACCCAGAACTATCTTAGTCACCTAGACCTGCCAAAGGGGCCCAGCTCCACGCTGCCTCTGGTGGTGCTCTCTGGAACTGCAGAGTCCCACCTTTGACCCCTCTGGTGGAGGTTGTTTTTAGGAGTGTGATATGGACAAAGTGACCTTGGGGACATTAAACTGGAGGATGGGTTTTCTGTCAGGGACATACACAGACTGTCTGCTCTGGGCACCCCCACCCCACCAACACCACATCCTTCTTGCTGGCACAGCCAAGTTCACATACACCTTGCAGCCCTGAGCTTCTAAGGTTACAGCTCCATCCAAATCACACAGTGGTTTTTCTTTCTTCCACCTCTAGCTCACCTCTTGCCTCCTTCCTAGTCTCGGAGGAACCATGTAGAAGACTGGGGTAGAAGGGCAAGAAGGACCTGGCCCAGGGCACGCGGCAAAGGGCACAGATTTGGCTGCAGGTCTCAGGACAGTGGGTCTGTGAGGACGTCCTCTGAGGCAGGCAGCTCCCTTGCACCCACCTGCAGGGGACTCACACCTGGGTCTATGACTTCGCACATTTTCACAGGTGTTGCTGAATCCCCTCACCTGGCAGAAGCCAAGAATACCACATGCTGTTCGGGAAGTTAGGCCATATAGACCCAGGCACCATCATTTAAGTCCTGTATGTCTCTGGATACATGGGGATTTGGATGTCGGGGCCTTGGACCAGCTGCAGGTTTGAACCAGCCTCACTGTAGTTCTCTCTGCAGAAAAGGGTGCCCCAGGCCCAGGGTCTGGTTACGAATCTGTCTGTCCCAGCTAGAGTACTGTGGGACTCAGAACTGTGGGCTCAGGGAAGCTCCAAAGATTGCCTGGAGTATGACCACATGGTTGGCTGTGAGCTGGGGATGGAGCCACCTGCTTAGCCATCTCTGAGTCCCTGGAGCTTTTGGAGTGGCGACAGAGATGTAGAGGAGCCTGTCAGATTGCTGGGTCCCCTTCCTGAAACCAGCAACTCTTGCGGGTGAGAAAGTCCCCATCTCCCCCACTGCCCTGCTGGAAGTAGTGTCTGCTCACAGAGCTGGGCCTGCACTTTCCCTGCCTCATCCAACCTGCGCTGAGGCTTTGTATCTGAAGCATCTGTGAGCCCCTGACATCTAGCCTCATCCCCCCACTTGTAGAAAACATAGCCCATTCCTTCTTCCACAGAGCCAGGCACCTGCCTCTGGGTGGGGCCAGGACTCAGGCTTGGCACCTGCCATGCTCCTATGGGGCCACCTGCCCCAGCTGTGAGCTGTTGGTGGGGGGACTGTGTTGATATTTGAGGTAGGTCAACACAGCCACGTTGTCAACAAAGTTGGGCACACGCACAGCAGCTTGGAGATGTCACCTTCCTGTCACCTGCTCCACCTGTCCCAGCTGCTGTCTCTCCAGTCCTCCCCATTCCCTGCCCCGGCCTCTTACCTGGACTGCCATGCCGAAGACCCCGGGGGCCTGAGAGCAGCGCCCCACTCTCCAGGGTGGTAGATGCCTGGGACATGGAGCTGCAGATGGAGCAGGAAGCTGACGGGTGCCTGGAGTCGGGGTGAAATGAACCCACCCTCAAGCACTTTCTCTGACTTCTTGGGGGTGTGGAAAGAACTGGAGGGGTGGGACAGCTTTGGTGTCTCAGCGCCCTGCCTCTGTTCCTTGGAGGTCCCAGACCCTTCTAGTCACTACTGCTGGCAGAGCTAGGTTGTAGCCCTGGACAGAGGGTGGGAGGCTGCAGGGCCTCATGTGACATGGGGCGGGCTTGGGGACAGCGTGGGGGAGGTCCTCCTGCAGCCTTCAGGGGTGAGGCAGCCAGCTGTGTCACAGTGATAATGCGGTGGGGGTCGGGGACTGCAGCTGTGCCCAGTGCTTCTTCGGCAGGAACCATCTGCCCGGCTGCCAGTCCTCCCTCCACCATGCCATTCCGGTGTGACTTTCCAACAACTTCCTCCTATCCCGCCTGCAGCCAGGCAACCTCCCAAAGGACCCGGTCCGGTGTGGCTCATGGTGTGTGTTTCCTCCACGCTGGGGTAGTGTCCATCCTGACCAGAGAGAGACCGTGGCTCATCTGCCTGTCTTCCCATGGGTAGAGCCCTCCCTGTGGCCTGGGAGGTTCAGAGACTCCACCTACTTTAACTGCCTTTAGCCAGACTTTGTCCAAGAACCCCCTTCTATTTATCCCCAATGAAAGGCCTAGGAGGGCAGAGTCAGGAGTAAGCCTGGTCAGGACTTTGACCAGCCTCCTTCCCACCAAGGGCTCAGGTGGACTCCCTGTATTGTACCATCAGGGGTTCTCTGGCCACCTGTGCCCTCTAAGAATCCCCATTGTCACCTTATGCCTGGTCTTGAGCAGGATCAGGGTCACAGTCTCCCAGCTAGTGGAAACAGTCCTATACCATCTTCCCCATGGGGAGCTCAAGCCAAGCGGGCCCCTTTGCCTGGCAGCCTAGAACTGGCTGGGAGGGTTGTCTACTTGGGGGAAACTCCAGCCCTTCTTCAGCTGACTTCTAGCAGAAATAATGCCATCAGAGGTTTAGGCTCCAGAGACAGCAGCTGTCCTGTGGCTTCATGGAAAGGAATAGTATTCTCTTAAGCCTGGTGGGGGTTCCCAACATGGTCCTAGGATGTCACTTGGATCACTACGCTTTGCTTTGATTTAATGTTTACGTTGTTCCCGTACATAGCTGGTTACTAAAGCCCCCACGTCAGCATGTCTCCTTGGATGTCTCTGACTTGGCATTTGGGTGTCTTGAGGTTAAGGGCAGACAAGCTGCATGTTTAGGCCTTGAGTTGGAGACTTCTGGAACATGGAGTCTCTTACCCTTTCTGCCATGGTGGCTGACTGCTTCCTTCAGGGTTTGGAGAGAGAGGACCTTGTGAGCGAGGACTGTCCACCAGTCTCACTGGTGTTTGCTGTGTTCTGATGAGGGCGGAGCGTGAGATTGACAGAGGGTGTTAGATTTTGTCTGTTTATTTGCAGGGCCGACAGTCCTGCTGGGCCAGGCTCCTGGACTCTGAAGCACCAGTACAGCTGAGCCAACTGTCCCCGGCGTATCCAAGAGAGTGAGCCAAGGGAGGTTTTGGATTTGGGGTAGTGAGGGGCTTGGGTAGACAGCCCCACACCCGAGAGGTGGCAGGGCTGGCCCCTGGGTGCGGCTGGTGGGAGCGGGTGGCTCCACCTCAGACTAAGGCAGATGTTCCTGGCTCACACCTGTGGGGCCCGCAGATGGGACACTTCCGCTTTCAAGAGGCGGCTCTGAATTGCTTACTGCCCTGTCCTCATGCTTTTCCAATCAGCGGGCTTGACAGAGGTGGCGTTTGAAAGAGAAGAAAGTTGCCCGCAAGTGGGGGGCTGCCCCAGCACCTGGGGGTGATCATCCGCTCACTATGCCCCCAGGAGGGCAGTTGATGTTTGTGGGGAAGTAGACGTTGACTGTGGCTTTCTGAGCTGGGTGGTCCTATAGATAAGGAGTGGGGAAGGAAGTGGCTGCAGAGGGCTTGAGGGGGTGGTGGCTCCCTGCAGAAACCATGGCTGGCTGTAGTCTGCACCTAGCCTTTTTGCCAGGGTTTGGGAGCTCCCTCCTGTATCCTCACACTCTTCCCGTGCCAGAGTAGAAAGATGTCAAAATGGCCTTGCTTCTGCACTGTGGGAGATAATGTGGCTGAGTGATTCCAGGGTGGGAATCCAGGCAGGCTTCCTTCCAGGTCTTTGGGAATCTGCAGTCTAGCCAGAGGGCTGGGAGTAGGGGTGCAGAGGCTGTGGAGACGGGAAGTAAGGAGGCACCGTGCTTACTCTCGCCTCCTCTCCTAGTTTATGAGACTCCATGACTGCCGGGTGTAGGTAAATACTGAATGGATGGGTGGACAGACAGACGGATAAAAACACGAGGCTACTCAAATCTCATAGCGACTCACTTTATACAGAAGGGATAGGGCCAGCAGGCTGATGTCTCCAGTTATGAAATCCTGGAAAGAGGGTTGTGAAGCCCCAGCCACCCCAGGCTAGGAGGACAGTATTGTTGTACACACTCAGCTCCATGTGAACTGAGGAGCAGGCCACCAACCCTCTGCTTCGAGGTCCCAAGTGAGGTGTGTCTAGTGTGTATGTGTAGCAGGAACCGTTCACCTGGGTGCCAGGTGAGCCTGGCCAGTGCTGGCCACCAACACCAGTTCAGGGTGTGGCTGAGCAAACGCAGAGCCCCGGAGCAGGTGATGCGGCACGTGGCTGGGTGACACGTGAAAATCCGGGAGGGGGACTGTGATTATCGGGTGTACATCTGGAGAAGACAAGCCTAGGCTTAAGTGCAGTCTGGAATTAACCCCAGGTGAGGGCTAGAATTGGGGTCCTCATCTTTTGGGGGTGTGCTTACACCTTTGCTATCTGGTAAACTCCATAGCTGCTTCAGAGGACATAAATAAATTCACCAAACCACACGGGAAGTACATCTGCTGAGCACCTGGATATGCTAGGCCTGCCTGTGACCTCGTAGAACCCACTCAGCCTCTGGTGAGACCTAACTGTCAGCATCACATCACGGGAGGTTCCCCAGCTGCTGTCCAGCCAGGCTGAACCCAGATTGGTGACTCTGGATATGACTGTGCCCCTCATTACCAGGTACAAGGTCCTGTCTACCTCTGCTTCCGCTCCATCAAGACTGGGTCCCTCAGCTCCTACTACAGAACAGGAAAGCAAGGCTCCCCCAGGGGAGAGGCCAGCCTCCATACAACCCAGCACGCCATGCAGTGGCCCTCAAGAGGCAGGCATCCTGAGAGCTTGGGTGCTGCCTGCCCGTCGGTGGGGGAGCCCCTCCAGAAGCTACTTTCCCTTTAAGGGGCCAGTGTGTAGGGCGGCCCCTGGTTTCTGTATGAGTGTGAGGCTGGGGCTGGAGGCTCACCCTTATTGTGGCGCTACTCTCCTCAGCAATCTGCTCTAATTTCACTTCCTTTGAGTCTGGGAAGCCAGAAGCGCAGCTGGCCTGGGCAGCAGGTGCCTGAACCACAGGGGCAGAAACTGGAGACCTCCCTTAAGCACGGACACTGTTTCTTTTGTATCTCCACCTAGTGCTCTTTGGTGCTGGGGGCAGCTTAAAAAGGGGCGGATGGGTTCTGGACAATGGACTCATGTTCTAGAACGTTCTGAATACTCTGTTGCCAATAGCCTGATGCGTGGAGTGAAACCTGGTGCTTGCTGGCCGGCTTCCCTTGGGGCCAACTCCGTCTTCACAGCCATACTAAGAGTGCCACCCTTCTTCCTGTGGGTGGGCTGTTGGCAGGTGTGCCATGGTCATGGTGGACCAACAGGATGACTGGTGTCTAGGCACCTGGGAGGATTTGGGGGACTCTTGGAGTTACCCCTATAATCTGATCAGTCACTGATACAGCTAGCCAGGTTTTCTCCGGAAGCTGTCTCCTCGGTGTCACCCGGCTACCACCACCAACTGCAGCACTGCCATTGACGAGACCTCAGGATTAAATGGGAACTTAACCTGTATCTGCCAAGAAAAAAAAATTTGCATTGCTTTTTTAAAAGCAAGGTTTCTAGTAATGTTTTTCTGTGCTGCACACACAAGTTTAGAGGCTGTGATGCTCACGTACCAGCCCCTCACTTTCACCAAAGCTGTAAACCCGTTTTTTAGATAAGGCCTCAAGTAACCTAGGCTGCCCTCCAACTCCGGGCCTCGAACTCCGGATTTTCTTGCCTCTGCCTCCCAAGTTTTGGAATTATAGGTGTGTACCACCATGCCTGGCTTTTAAGTTAATGTCTTAAAATGTCAGGTAGAGCTGGTGAAATTGCTCAGTGGGTAAAGATAATTGCCACCAAGTTTGACAACCTGCGTTTAACCCCTGGGACCCACACAGTGGAAAGAAAGAACCAGCTCTATACTCTCTCTCTCTCTCTCTCTCTCTCTCACACACACACACACACACACACACACACACACGAGAGAGAGAGAGAGAGAGAGAGAGAGAGAGAGAGAGAGAGAGAGAGAGAGAGGAGTTTAAAAGTCAGTGTGGTCCCTGTCCCATCCCATCTTATCTCCCCTCTCTGGAATCCTTGTTGAGTATCTGGTTTCATGAAGGTAGTAGACTATGGACCCTGCCTGCTGCCGGTGTCTCTTGCTTAGCTTCAGAGTTTGGGGTTCATCCTAAAGTGACTGTGGAGGGTTGCTTTCCCCAGGCTGCAGACGACTTTCCCTTTATCTCCTCGATTTAAGCTTTCTCATTAGCATACAGATTTCAGCTACAGAGCTCGCCAGAGAAGTGACTCTGAACCCCTTGAGGCTCAGCCAAGCCGGTGACTCTGTTCCCTGTACATTCGCTGTCCCTGTGCCCCAAGCGTCCCTGCACAGGGCCTGAGGTACGCCTGGGCACATATCACCTGGGAGCCTCAGATTCTGAGGGTTCCCATCCTGTCTTGCTCCACCATGTTCAATACAAGTTCCAGACACTGCAGGGGGTGAAGGCAGAGGGCCAGAAGGGAGGTTTGGCACCCCAAGGTGTGCCTGGTTGTGGGCATTTGTCATGAAACCCTGCTGAGGCACACACCCTGGGAGTACTTGAATCTGTTCCCATGAGCCCTCAGGGCTGAGGTCCAAGGGATGGACCTGCAGGGCTACATGGAGGGGGTGTCAGAGAGGGACCTCAGGACCTTTCTTTCTGGCATGACTTGGTCTCTTTGGGCACATGCTTTCTGATCTATCCTCATGTCTGATGTTTCTTCTGAGGGCTGCTCATTTTCTTGTCTCTTCTGCCCTAGTCCCTTCTCCTTAGGAGACCATGACTTTGTACCTGTCTTACTGATTGTTGTATTGCTGTGAAGAGACACCATGGCCAAGGTAACTAACTTATCAATGAAAGAATTTTATTGGGGGTTTGTTTGTAGTTTCAGGTTTATTCCATTATCATCATGGTGGCTACATCCTGATTCCTAGGCAGAGAGAAAAGACCTAGACCTGGCATGGGTTTCTGAAACCTCAAAGCCCACCCCCAGTGACACACTTCTTCCAACAAGGCCACACCTCCTAATTCTTCTAAATAGTTCCACTCCCTGGAGACTAAACTTTCAAATATATGAGTCTATGGGGAGGTCATTCTTATTCAAACCACAGGGCTTCTCTCCATCTGGGAGGGAAAGACCTGGAGCTGGGCCCAGGTGATGTTGTGACAGTTCACACTATTCTAGGATAGTCCCCAGCAGCCCCATTGCCTACAGGGGAAGGTCCTGCCCCGCCACTGTGGAGTTGTTTGCATTTTCTAGAATTTTCTGTGGTCAGAATCGACACCAAGTATTTCTCTCTCTTCTTCTCCCTCTCTCTCTCCCTCCCTTCCTCCCTCCCTCCCTCCTTTCCCCCTTTGTTTTTACAGCCTCCTATATCCCAGGGTGGCCTTGAACTCCTGGTCCTCTGCCTTATACCGTGTGACGTCATGCCAGGCTTATGCAGTTGCAGGGTTAAGTCTTAGGGCCTTGTGCATGATAGGCAAGCTCTCTACCAGCTGAGTTGCTCTACCTGGCACATCCCTTTTGTCTGGCTTCTTTCTCTCAATTCCTTTGAGAGGCCTCCTTTTCTTTCTTCTTCTGTGTCCGCTGGTGTTCTATGAATGGGCAGTCTGTGACTCATGACACATCTGTAGGTATTAGTGGTTGAGGTTTTGGTTCTCTGGGAAGAGAGGGTCTCTGTGCCAGAAGGACCTATGTTCACCTTCACTTTGGGAACCAAAGCTCCACTTAACAGCCATGGCAAACCTGCCCTGAAGGTGATGTCCCCTGTAGCCCCAGGTGGCCACCCTGACATCCACATCCCTAGCCTATTAAGAAACAGTTCATTTTCCTTTAGGGGCATTCCCCAACTGTCCTGGGCCTCTGGGACTAACACCCAGCCCTGGCCAGGCTGCCTTTGGCCAGTCAATGTACACCCTCTGTGATACAATGGGTTCTGGGCTGTGATCCCATCCTAGGTCCCTGGGACTCTGAGAGAGGTGGCTGTGTACCACGTGAGGACTACAGAGGCTAAGAATGAGATCTGCCCTGCTGCCCCTACAGCCCCTCCCAGCCACTGTGAAGGGCAGAGCCCATCGTAGTCTAAGCTTTCATCTTGGCAGAAAAATGAGGACCTCAGCACCCCGGCCAGGTTCTTTGGGGACAGAGCCAGTTCCACACACACAGTTCCCAGTCCTGACCTGGGGTGCCCAACAGTGGTTGGAGGGTAACTCCTCTCCAAGCTTCCTCTTGCCTCCCCTGCCTCCTCCCTTCCTCTTTGGCCTCCCCCCTGCTTCCGCAGGCTCCTTGGCCTCCCCTGGACAGCACACTATTGAGTAATGAGCAGAAAGCAGGGGCTTCTGTCTGCTTGTCCTCTTCCTCACCAGCTCCTTTGACCCTTTGAGAACTCCATTCAGAGTGGTTAATTGCTCTGCTGACCCATTCCACCCCAGTGACACAGGGTGGCTCACCTGTCCCATCTGGTACTGGCCCACAGGCCTTCGTGAGAAGGGATTTTTTTTCCCCTCCAGGAGCAGGAGAGTTGACCTCTGACCAGAGGAGGTTTGTGGAACAACGGGCACCAGAGCCAACACCGAATCCCCGGAAACAGTCATGTCTGAAACACTCCTGGATGTTAGTTCTATTGCGGAATGATTCCCTATGGG
This sequence comes from Dicrostonyx torquatus, assembly GCA_028555095.1. NCBI lineage: Eukaryota > Metazoa > Chordata > Mammalia > Rodentia > Cricetidae > Dicrostonyx > Dicrostonyx torquatus. The sequence continues at coordinate 2,273,674 of JAQHUG010000241.1, forward strand.
TGACCAATGTCTGTATGCTGTGGATGCTTACAGCCAGGACAGCCTGGATGGACAGGTGCTGACTTGTGGTTAGAAACCACTGTTTGTATCACAGTCTTTGGGGACAGGCTGACTTTGGCTTGACCTTGTCACCTGCTCCTGACTGCTCTTTGGCAGGCCAGTCTGAGGCCGTGGAGCCGACATCTGTCCTGTATCAAACCCAGACATACCTCAGGGCTAGTGGCCACACCACGGAGGAATGCAGATGTGCCCATTGTACTGGGTCTTTGTTCGTGGGGGTAGGGACTTTTCTGAGGCCACCCTGAACTGAAAAGAACCGGGCTAGAATACTGAGCTTGAGGGACACGAGGCTGACCCTGAGGGCCTGACCAAAGGGAGGAAGGATGGGGGAAGGGACAGAAGAGAAGAAAGAGAAGGGGGCTGACTCCTCGCACCCCACAGACTTCCACTCCTTATCTGTCAGGCACCCATCAGGATGTTAGCTTTCCAGGGCAGTCAGTGGACTTTTCTCAGCTGTTACCCAGTCCAAGGACCCTCCCCCATCCCCTCACCCTCCCCAATGTCTGCTTCCTGTAGCACTCTGCTCTCCCTATGTCCAGTCTAGTATGCTTAGTGCATACTAAGGTCCCATGTAAGGTCCCCAGGACACCGGAGCTCCTCGGAACTCCAGTGGGCTCCGAAAGGGCCAGACCTCTGGGTTTTTAGAGGCTTGCAGGTGTGTGTGTAGGGGGCAGGACTTGGGGATCTTTTTAATTGAGGGTCTGAGGCCTCTGCCTGCTATTCAGGACTCAGGCAGGTATAGTGTGCCCCAGGGCCTTTGCTGGGACATTCCTCCTGCTTTGTCAAGGCTCTCCTCTTCAGAGCTCCTTCAGTCAGCTTTTGCAACCGCCTCCTCATGGCCCATGTCACTGTGCCCCTCCTCCACCACCTCTATAGTCTAGCAGGCATTCTGCTGCGGCCAAAGTATCAGGACTCCACCTGGCAGCTCAGGGCTGAGTGGTTAAGAGATGAAACAGATGCTGTCTTGTCCCGGATGCTGTACTGTTCTTTCTTTCTAGATTTATTTTTATTCCCCCAACCTCTGTGTGTGTGTGTGTGTGTGTGTGTGTGTTTCTATACATGTATGCAAATGTGCACACGGTGCTTGAGGAAGATGGAAGATGCTGGGTCTACTGAAAATGGATTTAAGATGGGTGTGAGCTGCAGAACATTGGGTGTTGGGAACAGAACTTGTGTTCTCAGGAGGAACAACAAACACTGAGCTCTCTCTCCAGCCCTGTATTGTGCTTTCTAGCCTAGGAAATCCCATTGCACCTTTGGTGAGATCTGTCTTAGAAGCTGGGGGACACTGACCCCACCACTCAGCAGACAGGGTGACAGAGGCTTGGTGGCTCTTTTCGAACCTCAAGTGAAGGTTTCTCAAACCTCATGGAAATTATCCCGTGTCTCATTGGAGAAATAAGGAAACAAGCCAGCAACCATCTAGGGCTGTCCTGGTCACACACAGGTGCATTGTTAGAAGGAAGGTCGGGTGGGGCTCTTGCCACCCACTGAGCAGAACCCAGGTCAGAACATGGCTTGTGTCACAAGTGTCCCCCAGTATGGCATGCACACTACCTGCTGGGCTGCTGGTGGTACCTAGGCTACCCTGGCAGTGAAGGGAACAAGGTATTACGGGTTTCAGAGGACAGAGGGCACAATCTAGGGATCACCAGGGTTGCCGGCAGTTCCTGGGACCTGAAAGAGACAGGAAGAGATGTATCAATCATTTTGAGTGTGTAACAAAACCACAGCAAGGGTCCTCAATTCTGGAAGTTGGAGTTTTAAGGTCAACGTATGGTCAGATGGGGTTTCTTCTGAGACGTCTCTTGGCTTTGCTGATGGCCACCACCTGTGCTACCCTCAGGGCTCTTTCTCTGTGTTCCCACAGCCGGATGTTGTCTCTGCACCCAATGTCTTTTTACAAGATCTGTGTTGGACTAGGATTGTCGCTGCCTTGTGGGCCTCATTTTATTTCTTATTATTTTAAATTATGTGTAAGTGTGTGGCTATGTGTACATACATAAATTTAGTGTCTCTAGAGGTCGGGGTACAATGGACCCCCCTGAAGCTGGAGTTACAAAAGGTTGTGTGTCACCCAGTGCAGGTGCTGGGAACTGAACTCAGATCCTCTGCAAGGGCAGTGTGAGGTCTTAGCCACTGGACCATCCTTCTAGCCTCCCTCGGGCTCATTTGAACTTCATTACTTAGAAGCTCTGCCTCTGTATTTAGAAAGGTCCTACACACACACACACACATATACACACACACACACACACACATGCACGCGCACACACACACGCACACGCACGCACACACGCACACACACGCACACACACGCACACATCCTCTCTATACAGGAGTTCCCGTGAGATCCTAAGACAGCTTCAGCAGAGGAATTTGAAGCCCAGCTCAATTGAGGTGTTACTCTTCTCCAAACCTTCAAGGGTGAGTGCCCTGCCCATGTCCTGATCTCAGACATGACTCCAGACTAAACTGTCCCCTGCACCCCCAACGCTGTGGTCCTCCATGGTGGTGGCTATAGGATATTTTCACAACAGGGTCCTGTGGTGCTCACTGTTTGTCCCCATTTTGGAAAAGGAAACTAGGCCAGGTGGTGGTGGCACACGCCTTTAATCCCAGCACTCGGGAGGCAGAGGCAGGCGGATCTCTGTGAGTTCGAGACCAGCCTGGTCTACAAGAGCTAGTTCCAGCGCAGGCTCCAAAGCTACAGAGAAACAAAAAGAAAAAAAAAGAAAGAAAGAAAAGGAAACTAGAGGCATGGGTGACCACTGGAGGTTAGTGTCTGAACCCAGAGTTCCATACCCTGTGTGCTCAGCTCACCCGACCCTGCTGAGCAGCATTTCTCAAGTTCTGGAAGCTGGAAACTGGAAGCCACTAAGGGCATAACTTTTGCCCCAGGGGTCAGACATCACCACAAGAGAGACAGGGAAAAAAAATCAATTGATGAAATAGCATGGCACAGGATGGCTGCAGAGACAATGACTCGGGCTAGGACCTGAGAGTCGACATGGTGTTATGCAGGAAAGGTTTCTTGGAGAGGTGACATGAGCCTGCAGCCCCATGTGACCCATGTGAACTACACATACTCTGTGGGAAGCCGCTTGGAGCAACGCCAGGAGCAGGTGCAAAGGCCCCGGGGCAGAGTGACTTGCAGGGTGGGTGGCGGCCAACCAGCCCTGGATTCTCGTTCGCTCTGGGCTTTGCGGAACTGCTGCTGCTGAAGCCGCACCGTGCCTCGCAGGTGGCGAGGACAGACGCCCAGGCTGGCTTGAGGCAGAAGCATGGCACACTGGGACATATTTGGATGTAAATATTTTCAGCAGCGAGAGCAGCTGGGAGATGGGGCCTCGTCGGGAGCGTCTCTGTGGAAGCCTGGAGTCAGGGCCAGATGGCAAACTGTACCACCATCCTCAGGAGGCTGTGAGGCAGGGTGGCGAGGCCAGGCTGTGCCTGTGGAGTTAGCTCCCTGTGCACAGGCTTCTGAGAGCCTGGTAAACAGGCCTGGGGTCCAGCCTGTCCTTGGTTGGATGCTCCCACTTCCCTTACCTATTATAGGCTGCACCTGCTGTCCTGGACATGCAGACTAAGTGAGCACACATGCAACCCACGAGGGCGCTGCACACATGCCTTGACACCGCCTCATTCTTTTCTTCACTTTTTCTCTAACCCTGGGGGAACTGAGGCTAGGATGAAGTAGGTGCCCACTGGTGTCCTGGTGTGGTAGGCAGATGGCTCTTACAGGACCATCCCCTCAGCCTTCTTCCTGGCCATGTGAGGCATCTCAGAACTCCTGCCTTTTGCCCCCGCCCCCCCCCCCCAGGACTGGAGACTTGGAGTCCTGCTGAGGGCCAAAACATGGACAGATGGTACCTGTCACATCTTCACTCAGGACGTGCTCTGGGTCATGCGGCTCAGTGGTGTGCACTCCCCTGGCATCGTAGGATGCCTAGATTCCTGACTAGAAATGCAGAAAATAAATAAAATAAAACACATCTGCTCCTTCTCCTTTCTAACCAAGGCCAAGTCCCAAGCTCTGTGCTTGAGGCCGAGCAATCCCCTCATTGCCAATAATACCCTCTGGCTCTCCTCTTTCCTCATGGTCTGTCTGAAGTCTTTCCAGACAGACACGAAGTCCTGAGATTTGAGAGGGAGAACCCCCAGAAATGGCTGGGGACAGTGGTTCCTTTGGGAGGAACCTGATGCCTTCTCTGATGCTGAGTGGGCAAACAAAGAACAGGAGCATATCCGCTTTTCTGTAACTGGCCCACTGTTCTGGATGAGGTATGTGGAGGTCACGGTGTCTTTAGGGACACTAGCTCTTCCTCATCACACGCTGTGAATGTGCTTGGTCAACTGTCAGTGTGTGCTCTTAACCACTAAGCCATCTCTCTATCCCAACATTCACAGCTTCTTACCACTGTATTCAGGGAGGAACATTATTCCCAGAAACCTCTGGGCAGGTCTAAATGTTGACTAACTCTATCATGACTGTACATTGCTTTCCGGGGTGTTTGTTGGTGGGGCCTGAGTGCCCTTGCTTTGGGTGGTGCATAGAGGTGCCATGTGCATCTAAGAGAGAAGGGACAAAAGCAAGACTCAGAGGAGGCTGGGAAGGCCCGTCTGAGAAAGGGAGGAAGAGACTAAGGTTGGGAAAGAGCCTGAGCCGTGTTGACTGCCCGCCCTCAATAGTGGAAAACTATATAGGGTGATGGACCTACCCATCTCCAGCACGCCACAGTAACATCCCACGCCAGGTCTTACTGTCCACTGGGGCCAACATAGGACACCTTGTGATTTACCTGGATGCGAACCACGCTTTAGCTCCAGCGGCTGTGGCTGCCTTGCCGAGCCTAGATGCAACCATGAGCACAGCTCAGGTCTATAGAGCCACATGCTTCCCTCCTGGGCTAGAACCACGAACACCTGGATCCCTGGGGCACCCTTCATATACCCTCCATCTGGGCCGCCCATCAAACCCCGCCCTGCTGCCAGCTGTGTACATGGCCAGGGCCAGGTAGCATTTCCAGACCCCCACTGTCCCTTCTGAATGCCGTAAGTCTCTGGATATATGAGGAGCCCAGATGAAGGCTGTTTTTGCCATTGAACCTGCGTCCTAATCCCCTCTTTCAGCACAGCACAACTCTGCTCTGTTTATTTGCTGCCGTGTCTGCAGGATCCTGGGTCATGTCTGATGATGATGCTGGTGCTCATGGGATGAAGACAAGAGCTGGTGCTCAGTGTCTCAGTCCAGGACCGGGTGTGACAAGCTGGATGCTTCAACCACACAGGGCAGGGGCTTGGAGATGCAGGGCCCAGTTTGCTTGCTGGCTTGGGATTTTATATGATTGGAGTGTCCTCCACCCAGCTCCAGCTTCCCGGAACCCTCCAGGGTAGGAGTGTGGTACCTTCTAGAAAGAGAGTCCATGGTTGGTGACCTAAGGAGCTCAAGATATGAGCTGGACCAGCAGATGCTGTGCTCCTCACAGACAAAGGAAAGACAGCCAGCCAGCAGGTCTCTTAGACACCCCTGACAGGAGGCAGAAGTGCCACTGTGTACAGGCAAAACGAATAGCTTAGTGTTCCATAGCTGTGTCCGTGATTTGGTCCAGGCTCCCTATTGTCAAAGTCCTCAGTTTCCCCATTGTTAGATGGACCTGGGAGGATTGTTGGGAGAGGAAATATGAGTGCAGAAGCTCCCAGGGGGTCAGTGTGGCAGCCAGAAGGCCTGGGCCACTTTCCTGTGCCAGGCTTCACAGCCAAGCATCCTCTTTCCCACTTCCCACCCTGCGTGGTCACCAGGGTCATTGTCTCACAGGATCTGGTTGGAACTCCGAAGCTTGGGCAACACCCATATCCGCAGCCTTATCTCCTTCCTGGGAACTTCCCCAGGCCAGCCCCAAAGGTGGCGGGGATGGGAGGGGGCCGCACTGGGTGTGGGTCAGGGCTTTCCTGGTGAGACTTGATTAAAGGACGCAGCAGTTGCTGGTGGCAGAATCAGCCAAGGCAGCCGCCCTCTGTCTCAGCTTTGCCTCTCTCTGAGTTTATCTTCTAGGGCTCAGCATGCCGTTGTCAGAACTGGGATGAACTGACGGGGTATGGGGGGGGTCACAGCACTGCCATCTCTACAAGACATATCTACCAAAAATCCTCAGCCAAGGTGCATACGCAGAGTCCTTCCCAGGTACCCAGAAATATCTCTGGCCTGGACACAGTCCTCAGCCCCAAGCAAGCAAGCCATCGCACCCTGTCCCTTCTCGCATGCTTACCTTCTTCTCCTGCCTGACCTCCCAGGGCACCTGGGCTATGTATTACTTACGTCAGCTCCCAAGTCTAACCGAATCCAAAAATACTAAGCTGGGGCCCATCTGTCCGCCAACTGATGAGCACAGATGTGCTGTGGATTTCAGAGGCGACTGGCAGACAGTCAAGGCTGTTAGAAACAGCACCTGCTGCCTGCGCCCCAGCTCCCCTTCTGCCCTACCCCCAACCCCAGGAGCTTCCGGAAGATGCCAAGGGAACATCCTGGGGCTGACCTACAAAAAGCTTCACCTACCATCTGGGAGGGTAGGGGGGTCTAGGGTCTGGCTAGGAACCTTTGACCTGAACTCCTACATTGAACCTGGCTGTAGCTCTGGAAAGAGACAGGCAGCAGGTGGGTAGGTGGAGCATGGCCACCCCAGGGTCTTTACACCTGCCTCCTTCTGCCTGGAACACCTTCCTTCCCCAGGGGCCCTCTCCCCAGCTGCCTTTAGCGCTTTGCTCAGATGCATGGCTGCGGCTTAGCCAATCTGAGGGTCTGTGTTTTGCTCTGGGTTTCATGTCGCGAGGGATCTACAAGTACAGGGCATCTTCTCTAGCATTGTCTCAAGAAGAGAAAGGAAGCAGAGTGGATGTGTTGTCCCCGACGATGGCAGCAGCAGAAGCAGGGAGAGCAGCCAGGAGGCTATGATGTGCTTTGAAGGTGGTGCCAGACACGGTAGAAGAATCAGGACAGCATTTTCCTGGAGGTGAAATCAATGTCCCAGAGGCCACGGCGTTTCGTAGGGCCCCCTGGGCTTTGCTAGTGCTCGCTCTGCCAGGTGCCCTGTGTGTGCATGGTTTCTCTGTGGTTTTGTGATTCAGTTCTAGGGGTGACTGAAGTCTTGATGTCTGCATGGGAGCCAGGGACTGCCCAGAGGGAACCAGGACCCTGAGGCTGGGGAACAAGATTATTAGAGACATGCAGGCTTGGTCAGGGGTGGGGGACATAGCACCCTGAACAGTGAAGACCCCCAGGGAAGCTTGTCAACATTGTCCTCCTTCCCTCAGCTCTTATCTTGGGTTTGCACCGTGACTTGGGGACTGTGGGTGGCCACAGGGACTGTGGATGGGTAGATGAGTGGTCAGTCTCCTTTTGAGAAACCTCCTTCTGCAGCCCCTCCCCAAGTCAGATGAGTATTCTAAAGCCCAGAGTCTCTCCAGGGCAAGGTGGAGCTAGTGTTCCAACCCAGCACCATGCCAAGTTCCAGACATCAGTGTCCTCTAGTCCTCAGATGGCTGAACTATGGACTCAGTCAGTCCTGATCACGTGGTCCCTGAGCTGCAGCATTCCGGAAACAATCATGACCCCTAAGCCAGCAGACTCCAAGCCATGCTGGGCTCCCTGTCACCCCACAAAGGGCTGTGACAAGGACTATAGGAGGGCTCTGGCTGGGCACAGCTTCCCATTCCAACTGCAGCACCCTAGCTGTCTCCAAGTCTTAGAAACCTGTTTGCTCATCTGTAAAGTGCATGCTGGAAAAGGCGATTTCCAAGGTGTTTTACTGAGGGTTCTCCAGCTCGCTGGTGAGTCATTAACCATATTTCTGCCTGACACTCAGGTGTGTGTGTTTTGAAGGCAGCATGTGTGTGACTGGCACATGAATCCACAGAATCTACACTCACCCATTGCCCAGAGTGCACTTATCCTCACACCTGGACAGGTGACCGTACGTCTTTTTTTTATTTATCTTTGTATTGGCCTGGTCTTTTAGCTGTGACATGCACAGGACCAGGTCTCCATCAGTTTCCTTCCACTACCTCCCCTACCAGGGCCATTTGCTGCCTTTCTCTCTCCTTCCCACTTCTGTGAGTATCCCTTACTACAAGCCTTACTCTCCCCTTGACCAGGACCAGACAGCTCTTCCTCCTCTATAAGGAGCCTAACTCTCTTGTTTTCCCATTGTAACCCTGATTTGAGTCTTTCTCCATGGTCTAAAAAGGAAATATGTGTTTTCTCCCTGTCCCCGAGCTTCTCTTGTTAGTCTCACTTAAATGGCTTGGACAGACCCTGAAGTTACTCTCAACTGAGCCTTGAGACTGAGTCAACACACATTTGTGGCTTGGGACCACTGCTGGACTGACATGCAAAGGTCCTAAAACAAAGTCCTTCGGAGCCAGCAGCGGCCTGGAGAGATCCCAAGTACAGGCTGATGCTATTAGGATGTGGCTTTGTGACAGCTTCCTCTGCCTCGTCTGGTCCCATGGGGGACCAGGAGCTAGACTGACCCAGACTACAACGTAGAGGGCCACTTGCCATACCGGAGTGATTTCAGAGCCTTCGTGGGGCCTGGATGCGCCTGCTTGGGACATATCAGCGTTCAGAGGGATGCCACCAGATCACTGATATATTCCTTAGTGTCTAGAAGTTTGACCATGGTCAGTCATGGGTTTGAGACAGCTAGACAGCTGTGGCTTTTACTCCAGCCTTGTATGCCTCTTCATCCCAGTGCCTACTGACTCATAACCAAGAGCCACTGGTTCACCCTTGCTCTGCACGCTACTGCTTTCTTGAACATGGGCACAGCTGTGTTCCAGTATGACTGAGCTCCAGGGATCTAGGACGGGCAGGAGCCTCACTCCAGTGGGGTACTGACTCTCTGGGTAGCTGCAGCACCATGACGGCACGCCTCTCTACCAATCCAGCATTCGTTCCATTACCTGGTATCACAACATGTGAACATGTGATGCTCTGTCACACACAGGCCTTATGTCCCGACTTGACATGGCCATTGGTGTCATCGCTATACAGACCATGTGTGAAGGCCCTTTGGGACACTCCTAGGTAGGGGACTGAGAAAAGTAGGTGGCAGATGTGGATCCCATGTTGGGGCTGTACCGTGGAGTCCATGACTTGGCACAGTGCCTACAGCTTGGACATTTGGCTATGTTGGTGCCAGTCATTCTCATCTGCTAGGGATGATCTGGCTTTTCTAAGGCCTAGAGCAGGGAATGAATTAAATGTAACAAAGCCACCTGCACTAGTTCTCTATCTTGGAGGGTAGCGCCAATCTCTCCCAGTCTTTGGAAAGCGACAGTAAGGTCTGAAATTGACTTTATCATTGTATGATTGTCCCCCTGGGGAGAGGTAAAAATTATTACTTACTCCAGATAGAGAGGACACCCACAGACCAAAGAATTCCACCTAAGTCCAGTATGGTGAACCAATGAGTTTATTGGAGTTACTTACAGACACGTGGGAAACTCACAGGTAACTATACCAATAGAACGTCTACATAATTCTCCAGGCGATTTATGGGCAAGAGTCCTGCCCCAGTCAACCTTTCATCTCTGATATAACCTGGGGGAGGGGCCTAGTGTGTCCCATGAGCCTCATGAGCACACCCCCCCCCTCCACCAGAGACTGTCAACAGGCCAACTCTTGTGAGGGTCTCGTGTGGGTGTACCAGCTGCTGAAGTGAACTTCAAGATGGTGACAGTCATGTCCAATTTGGGGGAACACAGATAAACACGTCTGACCACACAGTAAAAAAAAAAATATATATACCACAGCCCGGAGTGATCAGGGGAGGCTGGGTGTTGGTCAGGGATTCCCCAGCTGTGGAAACTGGAGCAAGGACTTGGAAGGGAGGGAACCAGTTGGGTCATGGAAGGCCAAAGGCACCAGGGTAGTGAGGTCTTGGTGTTCAGGGCTGGTGTGGCTGGAGTGGAGCTGCTATCAGAAATGACTGGCATTGCAGGCCTTATGTGTGTGAAGTCATCATCAGATGAGACCAGAGGTAGGTGAGGTGGAGAAACTGGGCTTTGCCAGGGGAGCAAGGTAGCTGCTATGGGGCCGGTAGTGAGAACGGATCGCTTCCAAGATGAGTGGGGCAGAGGGAGCCATCCAAGGCATCTACTGGCAGGTGGGGGAGGATCCAGATGACCCTGGGTGGAAGGAGCAATTGGAGTTGCCCCTTAGGGGATATGAGGTCGGTGGCACAGAGGTCAATGGTTGCTCCCTGCATCGTCATGTGACCTTAGAGCTGTGAAGAACAGAAGGAGATTGAAATGAAGAATGAAGCGGCCCAGATGGAGCCTAGCTTTGGGAGGGGGTAGGCAAGAGATGGGGAAACTCTAGGAAAGCTGGGACCCAGAAGCCAGGCAGGTAGGTCTAGGTGTTCCCAGAGAGGAGTGGGGTTGGAAAAGCAAGGCTGAAAATGAGCAGACGGCCCAGGTCTCAGGGCCCCAGGCTGAGACCTCGGCCACACACTGTCATGGCGGCTTGCCTCTCACTTAAGTGGTCCTGGCCGAGCCCTCTCTAGCCCCCCCACAGCTGGCAGGCTTGCCTGAATCCCAGCTTTAAGGCTTTGCCTCTAAAAATAGGCGCTGCCTGAGAGAAGAGGCAGATGGACAGCTGCCCCCTGGCCCTCTGCATCTGGCACACAGCTGTGCGGCCTGGCAGATCGCCCGGCTGGCACGAAGAGCAAAGGGAGCATCCTCTGCAGAGGAGGCTGCAGAGAAGAGAGGAGGAGGCTGGTCTCTCTCACAACAGAGACTCTCGGGCCCAGCTAACCCTAGACTGCCCTCCACTGTCCGTGTCCCAGATACTCAGAGAGGGTAAAAACCCGTAGAGGGGCTACTTGGCTTCAGACCCATCTCTTTCCCCATACCTGTGGGAGCTATGGATCTGGCCATGCTTCTTTTTCTTCCTCATGGTCCCATCCACAATGGCCATGAAGGGCTCAAGGGAGTCAAAATACATCAGGGACCCAGAGTAGCTGGTGCCTGCCATGGCTCCAGTCCACCTGGGAGTTCTGATCCTTTGAGCTTTGTTGTCGGTCCTTCTGTCCCATGCCTTAGTCCTCCTTCCTCACCTGGAGCTCTATGGTACCTCCCAGGTGTCAGGCAGTGCCAGCTTGACCAGGACCCCTTGTCCTAGGTCCTTGCCTTGTCTGAGGTCTCCCCGACTCCATCTCTCTGGGAAGGGCCTGCAGTGCTGCCTCCAAAGCCTCAGGCCTGTGAAATGTGGGGTCTACAATCTCCATGTAGGAGCAGCCCTGATGCTGTCTGTAGCCCTCATGAGAGGAACAGACACGGCCAGTCCAGGGCTGTCCCAATAACTGTGCAGGAAGCTCAGGGAGCCATCATGGCAGGGTGTTTGCTCCTGAGGTGCAGCTGACAGACACACTGAGCAACAGTCAACAGTCAATGTCTGTGCAGCCGCCGCTCCCCCATGCACTGTCCCTTACGGCAACCAGTGTCACCCAGGAGCATTTGCATACAGCAAACACATCACAAGCTGGTAGTTAAATCCTTCTGGACAAGCGGAGGGTCCTGTCGTAGGCATTGTCCCTTTTAGCGGCACGTCACCTCCTCAGAATCCGCTACCCCCAAGTCATTCAGATGTGATTCCTCATTGTCCCACCTCACTTGCCAGCTTGGGACCCCAGGAAAATAGAGCCACAGGGCGGGCATCTCCATTGGGCTTTTCAGCTCTTCTTGCTCAGTTCCAGACATACTCCTCTTGGGTGCACAGCTAGTTCATTCTCTTTATTGCCAGAAAGCACGGCCCCTTGATAACATCACCTACATAACCTTGGCTGACCTTCACTATTGTCTCTGGTTTCTTTCGGGTCCTCCCGCTTCGGGGTACGGTGACTCTTTCATTCCGGGTCCCTTAGCTCAACTTGCTCCTCTCGGCACCCAGTTCCCACCTGTGCCAGGCCACCTGCATATGGGACAGAAACCTGGTCTCTCTGCTTCCTCTGGCCTCTTCCCTGGACCTATATCTGGGGCCACACTGGGGATCCCCCCAGCACCATCTCCTTAACAGGACCACCTGGGGAGCAAATCTCCTTTCTGACCATATCATGTATCCAGACCCACTATTCCCAGTGTCCCCACCATCAGAGTCCCCTCCCAGGATCCACCATGTCCCTCTAATATGCACCCCTTTTACCCCTTTGCTATCTCTGTGTTCTCTTTCTCCTCCAGTCTCCTTTTCTCTGCTTCCTCTGGCCTGAACATCTGAATGTTCTCCTCTAAGCTACTGGGGGATGGCCAGACCCTTATGTGCCCCCCATGTGACCCAACCTGTGTGTGTTTGGGGGACCATAGGACAGATGACCCTCCATTCAAGGAGGACCCAACCCCCAGGCATCTTACTGAACTGTTAGGGTACGACCAAAGTTTAAACCATCTAAAAGAAACAGGGTGAGGGGAACTTTCATCCCCCTAACCCCTGACTTTTCATAGCGATAAAAATCATATGGAATTTCGTCAGGCTCCTGGACTTTCTTTTCTAAATTCAGGGCAGAAGATTTCAGGACAGGTCTCAGTGGGGCTTACCAGGTCCTCAAAGAAACATCTGAGGGAACAGGGTAGCTTTGCTCTTCCAAGAGTGACTTGAGAATTGCCACAGCTTAGATTTCTGAACAGAGACTTGGAACCTCCAGAAAGAAGGAGGGGCATCTAACTGTGAGGCCCAGGGAGTGGGGGTGCATGCTTGGAGACCCATAGCCATGGCTGCCCCATGGTTCTAGGTTTCCTGAGCTTGGCACCCCTGAACCTGTTAGCTGGCTCCAGGTGTGCTGGAGCCTCCTGCCAACGGGCCAATTCCTCCCTGTAAAGTTAATCATTCATTCAGCAACTTTGGGCAGGAGGCACTTGGCACATGGTTGAGGATTCAGAGTGAACTGGGTCCTCCATTGGAACAGACAGGGGCTCACAGCAGACACTACAGTGGGAGCTTCCTGGAACATCTGGGACCTGATACTAGGGGCTTAAGACAGCAGTAAGGTTTGAGCAGATGGCTCAGTGGGTAAGAGCATTTGCTGTAAAATGGAAAAGATCTTAGTTCAAATCCCCAGCACCCATGCAAACACCAGGCACGACAGTGTATGCCTGTAACTGCAGCCCAGCACCCATGCAAACACCAGGCACGACAGTGTATGCTGAACTGCGGCCCAGCACCCATGCAAACGCCAGGCACGACAGTGTATGCCTGTAACTGCAGCCCAGCACCCATGCAAACGCCAGGCATGACTATGTATGCCTGTAACGGCAGCCTAGCACCCATGCAAACACCAGGCACGACAGTGTATGCCTGTAACTGCAGAAAGCACCCATGCAAACGCCAGGCATGACAGTGTATGCCTGTAATTGCAGCCAAGCACCCATGCAAACACCAGGCACGACAGTGTATGCCTGTAACTGCAGCCAAGCACCCATGCGAACACCAGGCACGACAGTGTATGCTAACCTGCAGCCCAGCACTCATGCAAACGCCAGGCACAACAGTGTATGCTGAACTGCAGCATTGGTAGGTGAGAAAAGAGGCTCCAAAAGGAGAGTTTCAGGTTCAGAGAGAGACTCTGTCTCAAAAACTAAGCTGGAGAGTGATCAAGGAAGACACCCAACTGTAGTGACATTTCATTTGTATTCTGATAAATAAAGCTGGAAGATCAGAGAGTAAAACAGCCCCACTGGTCAGCCTTACAGACCAGGCAGTGGTGACACACACCTTTAATCCCTGTAGCCACACTAGTTTGCCACAGAAACTGGGCAGTAGTGGTGCACGCCTTTAATCCCAGCCCTAGAGAGGAATATAAAATGGGAGGAGACAGCTCTCAGACACAGTCTCATGCTGAGATTCCTGGAGACAGGATCGTCATTTCAGTTTGAAGTCGAGGTAAGAGCCAGTGGCTGGCTGCTTTGCTTTTCTGATCTTCAGGTTGAACCCCAATATCTGTCTCTGGGCTTTTATTAGTTGTGCTACACCCAACATTTTCCTCTGGGACACACACACACAGCCCACCCCCACTACCTGGATGCCAGACTGGCTCTCTCCTGAAGTGCCCACCTCATAGGGTAGTGTCCATGTGTTTGTGAATCTTTCTCTTCTACGTGAATTTAGGATTGCTCCAACTCAAGGAAGCTCATCACTAAGATTCTTCGCTCAATGTCACCTGCAAAGACCTTTGTAAAAATGTAAGGTCAATTTTTGCAAAGTTTAAGACACTGGCCTGTGTTGGGGAGCTGATGGTCTTGGACCAGGGATCTATGGGGTTTTGAGGGAGGGCGTGTGTGACGCAGAGCAGTGGGCCACCCAGGCCAGAAGACCTTCCTCAAGCGGGGCCTCTGAGTGCACCTCCTGTGTTCTGCCTGAAGGGGGCACTAAGGACAGCACTGTCCCTCTGCAAAGGTGAGACATTCTAAAGGTAGGTAGGCTTGGGCTCAGCACCAGCTCCTTCCAAAGCCTGGCGCACACATGGCCTGTCCCAGCCTGCCTGCTGTCCCTCCCTCTCTGTCACAAGTTTCCAGCCAACGCGAGTGGCCACAGCTGATAACCTCCCAGAACCTTGGTTTCCTCATCTGTGAAAAGCCGATAACGTCCTCTCCTGAAATCAGGGGCTGTGTGAGGAGACAGGCCAGGAGCTCTGAACCACAGGCAGGTAGCGTGGGCCCCTTCAGGGAGCCTCTGAGCTAGCAAACCAGCATGGAGTGCAAGTCGCAGGGGCTTGTGGGTCAGGCTCCTTAACTGCCGAGGGGATGTGGAGCCATGGGTCACTCACAAGGGACAGATGGGGTGGAAACCAAAGCCCTGGGTGAGGAGCAGAAAGCATGGAGAAGAAACCATGAGTGTGGAACCAGCCGGGAACGTAGCCTCCACCACAGGCAGGGACAGGGACCGAAGGGCTAGAGTCGGGCTCCACCTCTCCCCCTTTTCTCCAGCTTAGGCAAGGGGCGGGGGTAGGGGCAGCAAGATGAAGGCGACCCACAGACTTGCCTTCTTGCACAGAAAATATTCCCTGAAAGACATTAAATGAAGTAAATAGGAGAGATAAAAATGGAAATATCAAGGCAGCAACTTCTCTTGTGATTATAAAGCAAGCAGTGGGGGCGGGGCGGGGCGGGCCGGAGGGAGACGCAGCTGCAGCAGCCGGCCCGGCTGATAAGGGCTCTGGCAGCCTGCGCGGGCGAGATAAAGCCAGGCGCCGCTGCCCTCAATCCCGGCCATCATCAATATTCACACGGCCTGACCAACTGGCATCGCAGATAGAATAAATATAGACTTCCAGCTATTACCAAGACCTTATTAATCCGCTTGCAGGCATTTAAAGGCCTTGGAAAATACGGGGGCTTTGAGCGCGAGCATCAATAGCTTGACTCATCATCAGACGCCTTCCTCACAGCTCCTCTCCTCTGCATTGTCTCTGGGTCTCAACTTTCTCTTAGAGACGAGGATTTTTGCATGCAGATGGAGGGACCAGGTGGGGAGGATTCAGACACCTGGTGGAGGGGATGCCAGGGGGGTTACAGCTGTCCCTGGAGTCCTTCCGAGCTCCGAGTGTATCCTCCAGGCCTTGAGAAGTATGTGCTGGCATCCCACTCAGCTCTTCCCTTAAGCTGTCCTCCCGTCAGAGCTTGGCTGGATGCTGGATCACACAAGTACATTTATCACAGGGAGGGAGAACAGGAACAAGCCCTAAGCAGCAGGGCTACTGCTGAAACTGAGCCAGCTGGGGCTGCTCTCCTGCTCAGACCCCAAGGCTCCTGGCTGCCAGGGTGTGCAGTAGGCCTCCTGGCGTGGTCTTCTGTGGTTTGTGTGACTTTGGTCCAGTCTCTTTTTGTAGGGAGCCTTTGCACAATCCAGGTATCCAGGCAGCTGGCAGCTCTAAGCGATGGCTCATCTGCCTAGACACCTCCTCCCTAGAGAGCCCTTCCTCAGCCTGTCCCTGTACATTCTGTGCCCTTCACACCAGGAAACCCCTTCTCACCTGTGTCTCTGCCCCAGAGCTGAGAGCAGAGCCTGGCCTGTGGGAGCTGCTGGGCTCATTGGTAAAGGAAGGAGAAAGGTTTAGATGCTGGGATGGATTTGGGATACAGAATGGATGGGCAGGGGGAGCTCCAGGCAGAGGCACCGGATGGCACAATGGCTGAAAAGGAGACAGATGTGGTCAGCTTATTCTCCACCTCTGGGAGAGGATCCTAACGTACTATCCTGGTCACAGTTCATGCTTGAATATCTTAGTTGGGCTGCTTAGCTGTATAGCTGGAGGCAGGATCTGGTGGAAAGTGGCCTGCCCTTGTGTGTGACAGGAAGGTGAAGGGTCAAGGGAGCACATCCATTGGGAGCTTACACTGGAGCACACTCCAGGTGAGATGATGTTGGAAGCCATGAGATATGGAAGTCATATGCCCATGATCTACTTACGGAACAAGGAGTTCCCGTGTCCCTCTCCTTGTCCAAATGATCCCTATTCTCACCTCAAAATTCGACTTTTTTTTTTTTTTTTGTATATGAGTGTTTTGCCTGCATGTATTTCTTTGTACCACGTGTGTGCAAGGTGACTGGAGGCCAGAAGAGGGCCTAGGATCCCCTGGGACTAGAGTTATAGATGGCTTTGAGTTGACATTTAAGTGCTGGGAATCGAGCCAGGGTCCTCTAGAAAAGCAGCCAGAGCTCTTAACCATTGGCTGAACCGTTTCTCCAGGGTCCCCATCTCTGCTTCCTGAGGCTGGCAGATGTTGGAATCTCCCTGGTTCACGGCAAACTCATGAGAGGGCTTTAAGGACCAGATGAAGAGATGCCAGGAGGGCAGAGACAAGGTCTTGTGCTGAGCGAGGGAGAGAGAGCGGCAGCAGCCTCACATCCACAGGCCAAGCTCAGTCCCCAGTAGTGCGTGTAGCTGGCTCGTGCTTAGCTCCACCGGCCTGGAAAAGGTTTCCAGAAAAGCCCCCACCTTCCCCACTCCTTGGGAAGCCACGCCCCTGTCAGTCTCCCAAGGCTCCGGTCTCACACTCCTGCTGCAGACTTTTTCTAGCTACACTTAAGTATTTCCAGACTGAGTAGACAGGCCCATCAAGGGTGTTGGTCCAGGGAAGAGAAACCTTCGCCACCTTCCAGGCCCCAGACCCCTCCCTCCCCTCCAGGAAGGATCCTACCGTTATTCATTGTCTTAGTTAGGGTTTCCATTGCTGTGGAGAGACACCACAACCATGGCAACTCTTTTAAAGGAGAACATTCCATTGCTTTCCATTGCGGCACACTACCATCTTAATGAGACAAGGCGTGCAGGCAGGTGTGGTGCTGGAGAGTTCAACATCTTAACCATCAGGCAACAGGAAGTGGTCTGTCTCACTGGGCGTGACTTAAGCATACATAAGACCTCAAAGCCCACCTCCCCTGTGACACACTTTCTTTCATAAGGCCACACCTGGGAGGGCATTTTCTTTCAAACTATCCCAGGGACGAAAGGCTTTAAGCAGGGGTGTGGGAGATGAGGCTCAAACCTCATCAGTCTGCAGACAAAGTGGCCCTTGGTGCCTCAGTTTCCCCAGCTACAGTAGGGTTGTGGGTAGCAGGCAACTGTGCTCAGTGGGTTTGCACAGAGGACTACTTTATCTGAATTTAGTTGGATCACACACTAGCTCTATCCTCTTGGCTTGAATGGCTTCAGACATGTCGCCCCACCTCCGAACCTGTCTTGCCACCCGGAAGTGAGCTTGACACAGGACACTGAGGGTGCAAACGGGGTGCAGCGTTGCTCTGTCCCCTTATTCCACACTCTGCTCTCCTTGCTGCCTCTCACTCCCACAGAGCAGGCAGCGTGAGGGTTCAGGCCCATTTGTACTTCAGGAAAATGCCTTACGTACAGTGAGAAGTGGCTTATGAACAAGGGGCAGAGACATGCTGAGGTTCGCATCTCTGAAGTGTGACTTGGATTGACGGGGTCCTCCCAGTTTGTGGAGGGATCCAATCCTGCCCCTGAAGGCAGCCACATTCTAGTGGCTGGCCCCCAGTCTGAACTCCACTCCCAGGCCACCATCTTTCTTCCCCCAGGATGGGTCTATTTTAGGATTGGCTCCTTGCTGACCAGATGCCAGAACAGCCAGGGCCAGAAGACTCAGGTAAATACCAGTCATGGTGTCATTCATTAGACTAATTAACAGATAGTTAGGAGCGGAAACAGGAGCGTGTCTCTTGAGAGTGGGTTATGGGGATGTCAGAGGCTAGGCGACCTGCCTACGTGTCTACATCAGAATCTCTGATGCTGTGATGGTCAATTGTCATTGTCAACTTGGCACAATGTGGAGTCTGGGACTGTCAAGATTAGGACGGCCTGTGGGGATTGTTTTGATTACATTAATTGAGATGGAAAGAGCTGTCTGTTGTGGGTGAACCACCCCAGGGCGTGTGGAAGGCAAGCATGCATCCATTAGTGCATTGCTCTTGGCTCTTGACTGCAAATGTTAGGTGACAGTTCTCTCAAACACCTGCACTGCGACTTCCCTGCTAGGACAGACTATGACCAGGAATTATAAGATGAAAGAAATCCTTCCTTCCCTAAATGGGTTTTCGTATGATATTTAAGTACAGCCACAAGAAATACGAAGCCAGAGACTGTACCCTGGCTGGGCTGCTGCCTCTGGAGGATGGACAGTCCTCAAAGGGTGTGGCTCCCGTGACAGGTGACTTCAGGGACCAGCGAACAGGGTGATGACACACTGGCCTCCAGAGCTGGCCACCAGCACCACCACCTCAGCTTTATAAAGAAGGCACAGGAAATGGGGGTTGTGGCCAGGTTGTAGTTCTTCTGTAGTTGTTATGCTGTGCATAATAGCCGTGAGACCTACGTGCCAGTACGGTACTACTCCTGTATTGGGGCGCCTGCACTACAGGGCCATTCGCGAGCCGGGCAAGGGCCTGGAGATTTAAACACACAAAGACACGCAGACAGAGACACGGGTCATCCTTGAAACAGGAATGCCCCTTTTATTGTGTACCAGAGTAGCTTATATAGGGATCCTTAACTGATAGCCACGCCCTAGCCAAACCCACCAGAAACTACTCCCCTGCCATCAGGAACTCCTGAGGGTCTCATGCTCAGAGCAGCTGCAAACAAACAAACAAAAAAAAAAACAATTTGTTTACACGAAATTCAGGATCTGGGGGTTCACAGCTCCCAACAACAGACAGAGAGGAATATCTAGACTGTTTCTAGACACAGGGATAAAACCTGACATCCCAGGTTTATCCGTGCCTGGGGTAAATGGAAATGTCAAGGGGTCCTGGGAGGTGTGTCCAGGGCTCCCCATAGAGTTGTAAGACGTCTGAGGTGGGGCCTGTTCTACCCATGACACTGACCTCTTGTGGCTGGGACACATGGTATCCACCCTGCAGTCTTCACTATGGCAATCCATGAAATTCCGTCTGAGGCCTGGGTATGTAGGAGAGAAATGGGAGTCACCAGAGAGGGCCCAGAGAGGGAGGGAGGCAGGGAGAGACAGAGCGGAAGGAAAAGACAAGAAGGGAGGAAGAGGGAGGGGGCTTTTGTTTGAACATTATTTCCTAACAGTCGTGTTCCTAGGGAGTGTCCTTTCCCTTTGATAATCCCCCGCTATCTGTTTCCCAGGACTCAGTTTAGGTTGCTGGTGGGAGGATGGCAGGAAGAGCCAGTAAAACTCAGAGAAGTGGAACCACACTTCGATACACGAGGTATGTGATTGGAGGTGTAGGGGCATACGATTGGGCTGTCTGCGGATGGATATACCTGGTGATGTATAGAAACATATATGATTGGGGTATATGGGCATGTAACTAGGGTGCATCAATTTATCTAATTGAGAATATTCAATTTATATTATTGGGCACATGAGGCATGATTAATAAAAGCTCAGAGACTGATATTGG
>JAQHUG010000241.1:2295566-2317269 GCA_028555095.1 Dicrostonyx torquatus
TGGGTATCCTTTCCTGCCCACCAGGGGATCCTCAGTCTGTGCAAACTAATTTTCTCAGAAGCATACATGCTGTCCTGAGACTTGCCTGGGATGCTATGAGCTCATGGCCTGCAGCTTTAAGTGAACTTCAGCCCCACAGGTGCTGGGCAGGTGCAGGAGAATCCGAGGCCCGCCTTTGGAACTGACAGACCGTGTTTACTCCAGGCAGCCTGGCACCCTGGCTCCCCTTTCTCAGCCAGTGTCAACTTCGTGTCAAAACTCCTAGTGACTGTATCACAGCATTTGGGCATAACACTAGTCTTCTGCCCTCTGACCTCACCAAAGATGTTATTCCTTGCAGGGCCACCCTGCAAAAATTACCACAATTTGAGCATCCTAAAGAGGGTGAGCTCAACAAGAACAAATCTGGTAGGGCTGGCAGTAGCTCAGGGCTGGACTGCCTGTCTAGCATGCCCAAGACCCTGGATTCAATCTCAGCAGTACAGACCCATTTAAATAAATCCCAAGGCACAAAGGAGTACAAGATGGAAGGCATCTGGGAACCTTCTTGTCCCCCATCTGGCCAGCACAAAGTGCCCAGAGTCAGAACAATCCACCCACAGACCAACGTAGGGAGTCAAGGACCCCCAACTTCGTGTGAGACATCCCTAAACTCCTTCAGTCTCAGGTGCACTCCCTTGGCAGGAGTCAAAATGGACCTGCTAGCTCACTGGGTGAGGTGTCTGTCAATCACCTACGGAGTTTGTCCATCACCTGGGAGTGAGGCAGTGGACAAGGGATAGGGAGTGGCAGACAAGTAACATTGGTGGGCAGTGCCCGAGCCACCTGCTCAAGTGTGGTTTCAGGTGAGGCCCAGAGCAGGTGAAGGCCAAACTGTGAGAGCCCGAAGGACAGTGGGGCTGGTCCCTCACCTCCCTCCATTCTCTTTCCCACAGGCAGAAGGGAACAGTGGGTTCAGATGGTTTTCAGATGGGGCTGGGAACCCGGGGGGACTCCTGCTCTTAGCTATAACAATGACATCTGTGTGGGCTCTGGAGACACCTGCTCTCCATCTGGTCCCAAAGAAGACCTTAGGCTCTGGGTAGTGACGGTCAGAAAACCGCAACGGGCAAAAGTGGGGCCAACTGACCGCTGTACCCCACCCTGGGAAAGCGCTAGCTAACCATGCCTTGGGGCCCCACAGACATTGTTTCATACATCCAAACACACAGGCTCTGAAGCCTTCATTCCTCTTTCGGGGCCTCTCGTTCCTCAGGGCAGTGCTGTCTGCCTCTGTCCCCGTCGGGTGCGGTTTTGCTGAAGGATTTATGACCCCCAGAATGATATTGTGTTTGTGCTTCTACTTCCTATGCAGCCACAGAAGTGACCTCACTTCACCCATGCTTTCACAGGGTCCTTGGTTAGGCAGGCAAGACAAGCAGAGCCCAGATGTCACGGGTTGCTATTGCTCCTCGAGCTAACCACTTTCTAGAGTGCAGGGACAGGGTTTGACCTCTGTGGTCTGTGAGCAAGTCCTCAATGGTCCTGCCCATGTGGTTTCGTTGCTGTTATGAGGCTGTTCTGCGGCAGTGTCCCACCCAGGGTTGGGCACCTTTTCTGACCACTTTGATGTCTTCTATTATGTCTAGAGACTCATTCTGTCTCTGGGGTGTCTGAGGGTGGGTGCAGTCCATTTCTTTACTCGCTCCGGAGGTAAAGGAATGAAATCCTCATGTTAGTTTCCAGCTCCCTCCACTTTGTACACCCGACTCCCCTAACCAGACGTTTGCTGGTGTGTGTCCAGCCCACTGACACCTCAGATAAAAGGTTCCTGGAGTATCCATCCCTTACAAGGATGGGCTGTTCCAGCAGCATGTCAGCTCCTCTTTGTTTGGCCCAGGGCTTTGCACTCCCAGCTAAGCAGTCTTTTGGAATATCTATTACTATCTCATGGGAATTAAGTTCTGTGAGACACCAGAGGGGAACAGAACCCGTCTAAGCACTGTCAGTGTGAGCAGAACCTCTGCACAGCTGGCCTGACCCACACTGTGTATCCCTGGGTGTGTGTTCACATGCTGTCTCCCATGGCATGCATGCATACACACACACACACACCCCTCCACATACATATATGCACATGCTCCTACACACAACCCCAATACCACATACACCCCTCCCTCTGCCACACCTGTCTTCTCTATTCTCCTCTCTTCCTCCTCCTCCTCCTCTTCCTCTCTCTCTATCCCTCTCTCCCTACCTCTCTCTCTCTCCCTCTCTCCCTCCCTCTCTCCCCCCATTTTTCTCTCCCTCCTCTATGCTCATTCCAGAACTCCTGCCCCAGTATTGAGCAGTATATCGCTTCTCGGCCTTTTGGCTAAGATCAAGTGCAGTATTGAGCAGTATATCCTGAAGACCTCCTCTGGGCTCTCATATCTGTGAAGTTTCCCTTTGTCCTCTGAGAGTGTGGGTGGGTCTCAGTTCTCAGAACCTGAGATCATTCAATACATGGGGGAGGGGAGGGGAGGAAGAGCAGCAGTTGAACATCCTTGAACCTCCCCACGGGGTCCCCCTGGCAGTCCCAGCTTTCTACTCCCCGAACCCCAACTGTACTCCATCTTGGCCTGGGATTCTGTGGCCCCAGTCTCCCTCTTCTGCTGCTCCAGGCTGACTCTGCCACGCAATGCATTCCTGTGTTCAGCAACAGCTGGCTGAGCTTAATTAAGCCCCACAGTGCCGGTTCCACCTGGTGAGGAATTAACAACAACAAAACAGCAAACATCAGAGGAGGGGGTAGGCTGGGGCCTCCTGCTTCTTCCAGAGGTGGGAACCGGGCTGGGAATCCTAGCCTCTGCCTTTCCCTTTGTGACAGCGCTTAGATGCACACTGTCACCCCTGTGTCCAGGGAAGGCGTCAGCAATCTAGGGATGGTGGACCTTAGCCTAGCATCTGTATCCTTCTCTCTTCAGGGCAGGCCGGCAGTTTCCCTCTCCAAGGTGAGAGGAATCAGGCTACAGAAGGCCACAACTTAGCCTTCCCCATGTGTCTGCTGAGGACTGGCACACGTGTGGCCCTATAGCCAACCGGTTCATAAGCCTGTTTGTGGTCCCCAGGGTCCAGGCAGGTGACACATGAGCAGAGACCAAGAATCCCACACACAGCAACTTGGCAGAGGGTAGCCATGGGTTAGCCTTAGAAGAAGCTGATAAACGCCCCCCTTCAATGTTCCAATGTCCTGTTGAGGCTGTAAGCGTAGGTGGTACAGGACCCCTGAGTGGACAGAGCAGGACATGCTTGGTGTCCAGTGGATCCCATTGCTCTTAGCTCTGTTTGGCAGCAGTGGCTCTAGCGTGGTCCTGAGCCTCCATGCTCCAGGACTGGAGCTTAGGAAAGCTGGTCATGGTCCTAGCCGTGGCCATGGAGGATGGGGCTACCTGAACCAGGTTGAGGGGCCAAACAAGGGTGAGGCTTCTGCAGGTGCAGACTCCAGAGGTGGCCAAAGAAGAAGCCACAGCTGGGGACACTCCAGCTGGATGATCTTCAGAACGCCAAACTTAGACAGGCCAACAGGTGTCAAGGCCCCCTTGGACCAAGACTGGTTCTGCCAGGAATTTTATTTATAAGGTGTGTACATCTGCTTCCAGCACAAGTTTGAGAACCGTCAGAAAGCAAAAGAGCAAAACAGCGGAACGTCTGCATCAGAGACGACTGCGCTTTCTCGAGTTCGGGGCCCTGCACTGAAGGTCCTGGCACCTAAAGCAACAAGGGAAAGAAGAGGGGCTGGTTAGCTGTGTGCTCAGATTTTCAGGGTTTTCTCTTCCTTTTGTGTAGGAGACACGAGAGTTTGGTGGACAGAGCTTAGGGAAGCTGTGGAAACCTCGAATGGGATCTCTCTGACTGTGTCAGAGTCGCCCAACCTCTGTTAGGGCCAAATGTATTGGGAAAAAGCTGCTCACAATTTGCCACTTTCCTTTTGCATTTAGGGGAAATTCCTGTATTTTCCGTTCCTGTCGGGTAAAGGGCCCTGTTGATATCATTTAGGTCATGGTGGTTGAAATGTTGTTTTTAGGGCCTTTCTTACCCCCTCCTCCCCATCCTCCTGATTTTCCATCTATATATTGGACAGGGATGTTGTAACCTCCAACTGTGACTGTGAGCTTGTCTGTTTCCCTTTAGATCAGCCTAATTTTGCTTCATGTATTTTGAAGCCTTTCTTTCTTTCTTTCTTTCTTTCTTTCTTTCTTTCTTTCTTTCTTTCCTTCTTTCTTTTTTTGAGAAGTTTCTCTGTGTACTCCTGGCTGTCCTGGAACTCTCTCTATAGTCCAGGCTGGCCTTGAACTCACAGAGATCCGCCTGCCTCTGCCTCCCAAGTGCTAGGATTAAAGGCGTGCGCCACCATCGCCCGACTTTGAGACTCTGAGCAGACTCATTTATGAAGGTTCTTCCTTATGAGTTCATAACTGATGCATTCCTGTTCAGCTCTAATGATGCTTGTCTGAAGTGTGCTCTGTCTGCTATTAGCATTACCACTCCCAAGTTCCTTTCCTTTAGAATTTAAACAGAGTGTGTGTGGGGGTGTGTGTGTGTGTGTGGTGTGACCACTGATGCGCATGCACACCCTCAAATGTCACAGCATGTGTATGGAGGTCAGAGGACAGCTTTCAGGGGTCAGTCCTCTCCTCTCTTGTGAGTTTGGGGGATCAAACTCAGGTTGTCAGGCTTAGTGGCAAGCACCTTTTCCCACTGAGCAATCTCACTGGCCCTCCTTTTATTTCTTTTTCTTTTTGTGCTGAATATCTGACCGACTCAGGACTTCTAACATGATGAGCAAGTTGGACCACACTCCAGCCCTTCATGCTCTGCTTTTTAGCTCAAATATTAATCCTTTATATTTAATTTAATTTACTTATTAACATGATTGAATTTAAACGATCTTGCTCTTTGTTTCATAAGACACTTGGTTTTTTGTTTCATGCTTTCCTTCTTGCCTGCTTTTGAATTATGTGGTTATTCTGCAGCGTTGATTTTATTTCAGAGATATACTTCAGGGCTTCTCGTGGTTTTGGCAGCTGCTCTCAGGATGCTGATGTCCTTGCTGTGAGTTCAGATCACACCTTACTGAATTGATCTGACGCTGCGAGAGGAAATGTTACCGCAGCGCCTCTACCCTGCTGTCTCGTGTTGAAGTCGCACACATTCCTTCTGAAGATACCGTCCTCCCCTCCCTTCCCATCTCCTCCCTTCCCCTCCCCTCCCCTCTCCTCCCCTCCCTTCCCCCCAGATGTCATTATTTCCACTCTGTTGTCCTCTGAAGAGGACAACATTCCAGATTCCCCAGGGCTTCCTTTCTGGGTTCTCTCTGTCCTGGAGGACTGCTCCACGGTTCCTACACACGTCTGCTAGGATGGACTTCCTCCGATTCTGTTTGCCGGAAAGTGCTTTATTTCAGCTTAATTCTCCAAGGGTGTTTCGTTTCTCTTTGTTTATAGGTTTGTTTCAACATTTTAAAGACATTTTAAAGGCAGCTCCCGCTGCCTTCTGGCTCACGTCGCTTCTGATGAGAAGTCATCAGTATTCCTTACCTTGGGCCTCTGTCTGCGATGCACCTGTTTTTCTCTCCCTGCTTCTGGGGTGGTCTCTTCAGCTTCGGTGTCAGCAGTTAGCCAGTGTGTCCACATGACCTTTCCTGGTTTGTGGATTGATACTTTTCATCTGCTTTAAATCTCTGTTCTGTCCTCCCAGGTCCTCATCACATACACGCAACACCGCTTGGAACTCTATCACAGATAGAGGATTTCTGTCGTTCTGGTTTTACGACAGGGTCTCGTCTATCCCAGGATGGCCTCACATTCAGTCTGTAGCTGAGGACGAGCTTGAACGTCTGATCCTCCTCTGAACACATCCCGAGTTCTTGGACTATAGGTGCAAGCTCCCATCATGCCTGGTTTATATTGTGCTGGGGATCGAAGCCAGGGCTTCACGCTGTCAGACAAAGGCTGAAGCATGTCTATAGCCCTCCTGGGCATTTCAGTTTGTACTTAAACTTACGTTTTTAACAATGAATCCATCTTCATGTCTACTCATCATTTCTCTGTGGTCTGGATGGCTGCTCACCTGTCTGCCTTTCAAAGCTTTCTCTTCTAATTTCAACATCCGGGTCACCTCTCTCTGGGTCTGTCCCCTGAGATCTTTTCTATAGAGAGCGTGGTATTTGTTTCAGCCCTGAAGCCTTACCCGGCGAAGCTGGTTTGAACCTGTTCACAAAAGGGGCTGCTTGGCGCTTCTGAGATAGGGCCGTCATCACCCTGCTCTCAAGACTTGCCTTTCCAGGGCCGTCAGCCAGTATTTGCCCTCCATCTGTCTCAGATGAACACTGTCACAGTGCCACATCACCTTTCCACCCTCTGGGGACAGTGTCTGCTCTTGTCACACGTGATTCCAGGGAACCTCTGCGTACAGCTCCGGCCTCTTGTTTGCACAGCTTCCTTCTCTCTATACGTCACAATGGCAGATACCACATCACCCCAACACCAACTCTGCTTCCTCTGTCTACTGCACCCATCATTCAGCAGAGCCTGAGAACCCCCTCCAGGCGGAAAGCTGGGGGTGGCTTGTCGCTGTCTGTGCTTCGCCTGAAAGATGCTTGTTCCATTCAGCTGGTCACAGTCGCGTTGCTGTGTCAGACCCGACAACTTAAAAGGAGGGCAGAGTCACACTGGCTCACAGTTTCCCGAGCTTCAGTACAAGGTCAGCTGGCTCCACTGCTCTGGGCCCGAGGGACGTAGAGCATCCATTACCCAGCAGTAGAGTGTGACAGAGACTTCTCGCCTTAAGGCAGCCTGGAATATGGGGGTGGGAGAAAAGAAAGAGAGGTGAGGAGGAGGGAGGGCAAGAAAGGGAAGAGAAGAAAAGAAGAGGATGGGTGAGAAAAAGAAGAGAGAGAAAGGGGGAGAGAATAGAGAGGAAGAGTCCAGGACAAGATAGCCCATAGCGGATGTCCCCAGTGAACTCCTCCTCCCACGAGGCCCCACCTCCCTGTACTGTCATTGTAGTGTGAATCTCTCAGTGGACCTACCCACTGAGTAAGTCAGAACCCTCAGGATCCAGTCACCTCTCAAGGGTTGCATCCCCAGCTGGGAACCGAGCATTCCACACAGGAGTCGGTCAGAAGACATTCTGCATCTAAATCCACACACACAGGTTTTATGCAGCTAAACAGTTGTCTTTGGCAAGCATGGAATCCCAAAGTCTGTTATTCTAACCATGGCCAGAAACAATCTCACCATCCACTTCCTCCCATAATGTCCTTTCTTTCCATCTGTGATGGGATTTCTTCAATACCCTGGTCCCACTAGAGCCCTTTCCATCCCCACCAGTACATTTGGGGGTCTCTGCAGGGGGATGAGTCTTACTCCGAGTCTGCCAATGCTCCCCGGGTGCTCAAGGCTAGCACCTCACCTGAGGAAAGTGCCCAGGCTTTCATGGAGCTATGTGGGTACCTTGTTGGTGTCAGCACACAGTGTCTACAGACATGGGTTTGGGGGTGACCGTTCTTCCTCTGTTTACTCTCTGCTGGGCAGAGCGGATGTCTAGAATGCAAAGATGAGGGTCTTTGGATGCCACCATCCCAGAATTGGGTCCAGGAGAGCTGGGAAATGTGTTTCTGCTTTGGAGTTAGTTCAGTGGTTAACAGAATGTCCTTAAACATCAACCGTGGTTCAGGCTTCAGGGAGGAGGTAAAATGCTCTGCCCTGGAAAAGCTATGAGCCTAGGATAAAGGTTGGGGGAGCAAAGAAACAGGCAAGTGATGTTGTCAGGAAGCCTGCATGGCATGAGCTTGAGCAGCCTCAGCCCATCCGGAGCAACCTTGGAAGCCATCCTAGGAGGCACCAAGCAAGGTCGTGTGTCACCAGGAGGGGGGCTGGGAAGGAGGGCATGTGGAAGGGCTGGGAGTCTCCAGAGACTGGAGTTCACGTGCACTTCACAAGTACTGAAGCTGAAGGGTCAGGCGCAGAGTGCTGTCACAGGATGGTGGACGGGGTCCAGACGTCAGTGAGAAGTGGCCAGCAGCTTCAAGTTAGACAGTATGCCCCTAAGTTCCATTGTGGCCACTTTTGGATGGACAGGATGCAGAAGAGAGGACCTGAACAGCAAGGGGAACAATGGGGACTCTTCCAGTGATGAGAAGAGAGGAAGTGACAGGCTCAAAGCCTGCAGTCCCACTTTGGAAGTCTCTGTCGCCTCCCCGCCCCCGAAGGAGATGAGCTGAGAGCATACAAGTTCACCTGTTACAGGGAACAAATGGATGTGAGTGACCTCTCTGTGGATGCTGGATGTCTGGCTCTTGTTAAATGCCGAGGAGACCGAAGCTTGTGGGAGAGGGCCAGTGCCTGCCCAGCTTCACAAGATGCATACAAGGTATAGAGTCAGATTTTAGGCTTGACAGCCAGCAAGTTCCCTGATGCATGCCATCTCTCTGGGGTCCATTTGCTGGGCAGGGCTAAGCAAAAGTTAATATATGCAGGTCTACACAGTCACATACATGTGTATAAACACATAAATGACTCATGCTTGCATGTGTGTGTCTGAGCACAAATGCATATACATATGCATGGCCCTCAAGTTTGTACATACAGCATGCTCACACACACTCCCACACATTCAGGCACTGATTGGGTACACTCGGTCAAAGGGTAGGATGGAGGATTGTTTCTGGAGCGTCCTTTGTCTCTGATGCTTCTGGGGTCATGCTCTTCCTTGGGCAGCAGGTGAGTGCTGGTGGGAAGGCTGGGAAGGGGTGCCAATACTCTTTCTCAGCACGCTCAGAAGCACCTTCATTTTAAGTGTGGGTACCACATGCAGGTGCCAGACCAGGCCTCCTGCCAGGACCAGAGGCTGTCTCAGGGACCCATGATGCCCCACGGTGGAGGTACCAGGGTCCCTAGACAGATGGCGCAAAGCCAAGATTCCTTCCCGACTCTTAAGTGTGGAGTGCTCACAGGAGATCAAAAGCTCCACCTCCACCTCCAGGTCTTGAGAAAGTAGCCGAGTTGCGAGCCATGACACATGTGGCTTCCGGCTGCTGCCCTCCCTGTCTATGCTCTCCTCACAGCCCATACTGTCTTCCTGGAGGAATAAAGAGGTCCCTACAGCCCACCCATGTGCTGTAGCTCCCTTTGGCCCTTTCTTGCCTTCCCTTTCCCGCTGCCTCCCCCTCCCCCACCCCGCTCTCCTTTTCCCTCCCCCACCATCTCTCCCCTTCTTGAGCAGCAAGAGAAATGGAAGTGGAGATCTTCTCTTGGCGATAATTATTGAAAAGTTCAGTCGGAGACAGACAGCGATGCTGTGCGCAGGCGAGCAGGGGAGGGACATTAAAATGCACACGCACAGCTTGCCTCGCAACAGATGTTGGCATAATTAGAGAGGAAAAAATTATGAAATTAATTTGTGGTTCAATGTAAATTTCACCAATGGGGAGAAAGCAGAGCTCTAGCCACCTCATGTGCACACGCGGGCTTGCACACATACCTGGCATGCCCACATGTGTGCATGAGCACGCATAGACAGACGTGTACACCCCTGAACATGCAGACTCCAAATTCCAGGGGAGTGGCGATTGTCAGGTTCCTTCAGGGAAGAAGTGGGCATGACAAATAGGAAGGAAGGGATCGGAGAGGGGGTCATCCTGTCAGAAGTTCAGCCACAGGGATTGCTGAAGATCGTTCCTCCTGCACTGTGGGAGTGGGGACTTGGTGGGGACGGCACAGCTAGTGGAGCTGGATGGATCCTTAGGTACCACAAGAGCTGGAGTGTGACAGTTCCCTATAGTTCCAATACACATGGAGCTGGAAGTGGGGTCTCACCAACCTCTTCCTCACTGTGTGGTGTCTTTGACTCGGCCTTCAGCTATCATTCATAGGCAGATTAGAACAGAGAGAGCAACCTGGGGACTGGGGAACATGTGGCAAGGGTGGGGTGAGGGGATCCGTAAGTCCTTGGTGAGGATCAACGTGTATAGCTTGGCTGGTCAGCCATCCTAGAGGGTGGGTACCCATCCGTGGTGGGGACAGCAGAGAGGGACACTCTGGGTAGCCAGCCTCCTGCTCAGCGCAGCTATCAGTCATCCTAGGGGACCTCCAGTGAGCAGGTGGGCATGCAGAGGTACCATTCACTACTTCATAGAGACCACACACAGGCGAGCCTGCCAGGCTCCTTTCTTCTGTTTCCGTGACCACGTGACCTGCTTCCTGGTGAAGACTGTGGCTGGCCTCCCCACCTGTCACCCTGGGCTGGTCACAGGAGGTATCTCTGAAGGTTTCTGCTCTATACTTGCCTCCACATAGGGCCACCTTCCTTGCCTGGGACAGTGTCAACTCACCGTGCCCTCATGCACTGCGGCTTTATCTTTCAGACCTCAGTGTGTCAGCCTGGGGCTGGATTGCAGCCATGCTCCCCACTCCTCCTGCTCCAGGGTGAGTCTTCCCCTAAAGCCCTTCCCTCCATCTCCCTGTCCAGTATGCCCATCATTTCCCATCTGTTCCTCGTCTGTGCCCTTTAGCAGCCATAGCTATGAGGACTACCCCCATACGGTTGTCTCTTCAGCCTTGTGGGCTATGAGGCCTGCACCCATCACCGATGCTCCCCTGAACCCCCCTCTGCATTAACTGCATCTTCTAGAACCCCAGATGCAAGTTCACGATAGACATGCCCCTCTAGCCCAGTCAAGCCTGTGGTTCCTCGCCCTGTGTTCCCCCAGGGTCACCCATTATGTGCACCCTCCATAATCAACCTCCCTCCTCCAGGAAACCCTCCCTGACTTCCCTCTGCAGAACAGGATGCACGCAGCCACATCGCTCAGTGACGGCTTATCCTCAAGGTTTGTGCGCCCCGGCGCCTCCTTCCTCCACCAAGGCCACAGTCTGTAGCTCAGCCTCTCCAGACGCAGCTGCTACTGGCACAGAAGGTTCTGCTGACAAGTCTAGACCCAAGGGGGTCGGGGAGATATGAGGGGCCAACTTGAGGCTGTCAGAAGTCTGGCTCATAGCAGTTTCACACCTAAGGAGAGTAGCGGCAGGCACTGTCACCTCTCCTGCACTAGTGGTGCTGCCAGATGCCAGGCAGTGGCCTCAGACCCAGAGAGGCCAATTTGTGTTCCGCAGGTGGTCTAGGGTCCCAGAGGCACTGAGGAGTAGCTTCGGCATAACTTTGGAGGGTTATGTATCTTATTTATCCTTACTGTGTGTGTGCACATGTGTGCACGTGTGTGCATGCATATGCATGTGGGCGTGCACATGCTACTGTGCACACATGGGAGTGAGAGGGCGGCTTGTATGAGTCAGTTCTCTTCTACCATGTGGATCCCAGGGATCAAACACAGGATGTCAGACTTAGCAGCAAGCATCCTTTACTCTCTGGGTCATCTCTTTGGCCCCTGAAGCAGGGATTTAAATGTTGCCTGGGGCACCCTCAGGCCTAGACACACACAAGGTGCTAAGACACACACTAAGGTTCCAAGTGATTATGTTAAGAATCGTGAGACCAGCCGGGCGGTGGTGGCGCATGCCTTTAATCCCAGCACTCAGGAGGCAGAGGCAGGTGGATCTCTGTGAGTTCAAGACCAGCCTGGTCTACAAGAGCTAGTTCCAGGACAGGCTCCAAAGCCACAGAGGAACCCTGTCTCGAAAAACAAAAACAAACAAACAAAAATCATGAGACCTATGGGTGCTGGAGCCAGGGCTGATCCTCCACTTGTGGTACCACAATAGTGTTCTAATCCTGCTGCCTCTGTGGATAAAGGCAGGGGCTGGGTAACAGGACCCAGGTGGAGGTCCACAGCCACGCCTGTCTCTGGACCTCTCCAAGGTACTGAAACGAGTGCTGAGTGAGGCTAATGCCTTGTGCCAGAGGCCAGGGCCTGGGAGCTTTGCTGGGCTTCCCCGCACTCCAGCTAGGCCAGCTGTGATGAAGACTGGTATTCCGTATACTTGAGATCGAATGGGTGAGGTCAGGCCTTGGGGTGAGAGCCTTCACCCCTGCACTTGCTGTGTGACCAGACGCAGAGTCATCTGCCCTGCTGTGCTGCAGGCTTCAGATCTGCACTCAGGCGCCGTCCCCACGAGGGTGGAGGGAGCCATGTTTGCTGCCTGCCTTTGGTTGCTTTCAGCTCTGATCGCCTCAAGCCCTGTAAACATATGTCATCGCTTACAGCCAAAATAAGGAGTAGAAGGAGAAACATGTTCCTCAGGGGGACCCTCTATAGGTGGGCATGCAATCTCTGAGGCACACAGGGAGAAGACCACTGCTGGGTGAGGGACAGTATAAGTCTTACACGAATAATGGCCCAGCTAGGGTGTGTATGGTGAGTATAGAAAAGATACAACCGGAAGTCACAGGTTGGTGTGTGGCCTGCCTGAGGGACAGTGTGCACCCCATGTCGGTGTGGCATTGTAGACATGTGTGTTTCGGGGGTTGTCCCAGGCAGCCCCCGCCAGATCCACTCCCCGGCTCATTAAGGCTCTCCCATTATTCTGACATTTGTGCACATCACGTACCGGCAAGAAGTAATTTACTTAGAAGAAATTAAAAGTTCATTTTAATTGAGCGCACACTGCAGTATGCAAATGCATAGCACATTATGTACACTGATGCAGAGACAAAGTCATCATCAGTGCTTAACCCTTGGTGTGCTGGGCTTCTCTGCTCCAGCGGGGGCTCCAGGCCTCGGAAGGGCCTCTCAGTCCCCAGCAGGAGGAACCAGTCATGCTTAGAGTCTTAGGAAATCTCTGGACGGTACCACTGCCTATGCACCGGCCCAGGAGTGAGATTGCAGGCTCAGCCCAATCCAGGTCCAGCTCACAGCCTGAAGTAATGAGACCTCAAAAGCAGACCCTGGGTTCTGGTGGGGACAAGTGCACACAGGTCTGCACTGGCCCAGGACAGGCCCGGTACCACTGTGCAGGATACCTCTGAGCGTGCCTCCTGGTGGATAGGTAAGGTGCCAGATATAGCGGGCCTGGTGTGGGTGTGGTCTCCTGTAAGAGGAGGAACCACAGCGACTACCATTCCCGCAGGATCCGAGAGCTTTCCCACAGCCCACAGCAGGACTGTGAGTGGTATTCCACTAAGGTTGCTCTCGTCCTTGAGGTTAAAGCCCAGTCCACCGCATGCGCCAGGGCTGGATATGTTCCATCCATTCACCACTCTTTAGAAGCCTGGGAGGTTCAGAGAAGTCAGCAGCTGCTTCACTTCCTAGAAAGGTGTAAAGAGGTGGGGCTGGAGTCTGGCCCAGCTCCTGGAGTCCAGACCCTATGCTGAAAGACTCAGGGACACCAGGAAAGAGAGACACACTGGGACTTCTCCTGACCTTGTCAGACCTTTCCAATGGGGTTTTTGTCCTTACCCAGAAAAACAGAGGTGTCAAGTAAGGAACAAAAGAAAAAGACCCAATGAGAACAGCCAGCCTGACCCCTAGTCCCTTCCCAGGAGGCTCCACGAGAGGCTGAAGTCAAGGTAATAGGACCAGGGTGTGTATGCCTGGATCTCTGGGACCTCCCTGCTTTACCTATGGATGGGAAGTACTAGGCCCCTCGAGATTTCTGTGTGGCACAGCCCAGGCAGCAGGTGGCTGGGTTGGGTCTCTGCCTTCCCACAGCTTCCCCTCTGCCCCTTCCCTCTCTGGTTATTCTGTATTGGGCAGCAGGGAACACCTGTTCAACCTGGCCAGCCCTCTCCAGGACAGAGCAGAAGGCCAACTCCCATCTGGCCTCCCTGAGGGAGGAGACTGGTCAGGAGCAGGACTCCCACTGGAGCCAAGGCTGGTCCCTGGGATGTTGTTTCCACTTTGAATTTTTTGCTACCTGTCAGACCTGGGATCTTTAATGACAGTGAAATGAAGCTGCTTCACAGATGTGAGATGACAGCCAGCTGCAGGAGGCAGACAAATTACCTCCAGACCCAGCCCACAACGCCTACACATCCACACAAAGGAAGCCAGCCTGCCTCACTTGGATGAGCAGGAACGGCAGGGGGCCTGAGCAAGCTGTTCCTGCTTCCCCAGAGCGCCCGCCCTGCTGCAGGGCAGTGCCTGCTCTCCTATGCAGTAAGGGCAGCCTGACTACAGCCTTCTTGTCCTGGCCTTCAGAGTTCACAGGCACGCAACCCTCTTCTGGCCACAGCCATGTCTCCTACCCGAAGGCCGGCTTTCCATCTATTAGCTATCTGATGAACACCTGCTGGAGCAGGAGAAAGGAGGGCTTGTGCCACTATAAACCCCAGGGAGTTGAGGTTCAGAGAAAGGAGGCAGGGGGGGGGATCTTCAGGAGGGAGGGAGGTCCCCAAGGGAAGGAAGAGAGGTTAGCCAGTACCAAGTGTCTCTCAGCTGGGCTTGGCTAGGTGTGAAGTGTGGGGCTCTTTTGCCTCCCCTGGAACTCTGTGACCCTAACCGGGTGAGAACTGAGAGAGGCCCGTGAAGGCAGTCTGGACTCTGGGCCAACATTGATCCAGGAACCTGTGTTGGCTGCACACCTGAACCTGTGTTGGCTGCACACCTGGGATCCTTGGGTCTCTGCTCTCCACTCCTGAACAAGGCCTTACACTTTAGTTCATGGGCCTTGCCTCTTCCTATGCTGGAGGCCCAGGGAATCAGGGAAGAGGAGATGCGGCCCTGAGCACAGGCAAGGTGGATACGGGATTGGAGGGAGGTGTCCATCCCTTCTGTCTATGAAACAGAATAGCAACTGTGACCTCCCAGGTGGAACGAGCCTCACACCTATTCCCTGTTGTATCTTCCTCCCCAGGTAGTAGGGGTTTGTCTCTGTGCCCTCTGGGCTCTGGGATGTGTCCCTAGGGTCTTCCAGCACTATCAAATCCTGATCCTCTAAAACTCCCCCCTTTAGACACACACCTGATGGCTCCCCTGAGGGACAGGAAGAGCGATCTGCTGATGGCTGTGGGGCCTTGGATGAACTTCTGAGCTGTGTGTGCCTCTTCTGGTGTCACAGGCGCACATCTTAGCTGAGTTTGGCTAAGCCACAAAGAGGCTCAGCCCTGCCTTTAGCCCTCTAAGTCTGTGGGTTCAGAAGTCCCTCTGGGCCAGGGACTCTGATATGGGGACCAAGTGTGTCTTCAGTACTTGCTCCTGTCTCCCGCATGGTCCCATCAGTGTGAGGTTCCCAGCAGCCCCTCACTCACAGCCCCTGCATCATGGCCAGCAGTGTCCTGGTTCTAGGTCTCATTTTGCTTTTCCCTTCTACTGTCTCTATTCTGTCCTGCCCAAAGTAGGCTTCAGGGATAACTGGCACAGTCCTACTCCAGAGCGTTCCCGTCACCCTTGTTTCTCGGACCTCAGCCATGTCCCTCGAATTGCTGGGACTCCAGTCTGGTCACCAAGACCCTGACTCCGCAGTTGAATGATAGGGCACTTGTAACCATCAGTCCCGTGTGCTGACCGCGTGCGTCAGGACTTCTGGGCATTGGTCTCACCGGGCATGTGCCATGAGTCAGGCTCAGTACAGGGCGCTCAGGCATTCACCCCGGGCCATGTCACACATGTGTGGACTGAAAGCAGTGAGAAAAATCCCATGACGGCCACAGGTGGTGAGCAGCTTGCCTCCGGGTCTCCGGGCCACTGTAAAGAGGACTTGGCTCTTTGCTTGAAGTTAATGCCAAGGCCATGTGGGCTCTGTGGGAACTTGCGTGGGGCCCGTGTTTGTCTAGAGAGGGCTTCATCTGGAGGACATCTTGGTGTTCATCGGTTCCATGTGGCCAAAAAGCTTCAGCTCTGGCCTCCCAGAGCTCTGGATTCCCAGCATCTTGATTTCCGTTCTCAGACCTTTGCCTTCTAACGGCCCTCTGCTCGACCTTTCCTGATGGGCTTAAACCTGCCTTCAGCCATGCTTCTCTATGAAGAACCAAGCCGCGTGATGCTCTCCCAGGTACCCTGTTACAGTTTAGTCTTCCGTGAAGTCATCAAGCACAGTGTATTTTTTGCCCTGTGGAAACACACAGCCCTGACGAGAACCAGAGTGGCCTGCAGTCCCCACAGCTCTCTGTGCCAGGCAGCGTACAGGCCTGGGGTGGTCTGGCTGGTTTTAGAATGCATACTCGGGTCCACCATTCAGTCCTAGCCCGACACATCACAGGTCCCTAAATATGGTGGGGACAACTGGCCCATTCCCCTGTGTTCCTTTTGCCTCCTTCCTCACACCAGCTCTATCGACTGGAGACGCATCGCATTCTGCAAGAGCCAAGGCAGGTGCTACTTCCTCCAGGTACTGGACTCTCCAGTGGATGCTCGCTCCACAGAAGGCTGGGACCTATTTGCAGCATCTCTCTCATCATTGGCCGCTACAGTCACTAACTGGCCTGTGAGGAAGGCAGGGCAGCCATGGCTAACCTGCCACTTGCCATGTACCCAGCACTGCACCCCAGACATGAGACACAGGGAAGAATTATGGAACAAACCAGCAAACAAATAAAGGCAACAGAGCGACCAAAAGGACCCAGACACCTGCTTCCTAAAAATCAGCCAAGGAGAGCCACTTGGGGTCATCTGTGGGTCCCCACACTGTCTAACATTGAAGTGACTAGATACATGACCCTGCAAAGCCAGAGACAGCTAGCTGCACCCAATGGGGTGTCCAGTAGAGCCCAGGTGGGCTGAGTTGGGTAGGCAAGGTCTTTGGAGAGGGTTAGCTGCACCCCCAAACACTCCCTCCCAGAGGCTCCAGATGGAGAGTGCAAAGAGTTAAGTCCTCTGTGAGCAACTGAGAGAAGAAAGTGGTAAACAATTTTTCTCTCCCTCGGCTAAATTAATATGCAAATTCCTAAGCCCCCTCCACTGGCGTCCCCTGCCTTGAAATTAGCGAGGTAGAATGCTTGGGCTAATTATGCATTCAAACGAGCAGGCTGCGTTCTTGCGGCGCTGAGAGGATGCGGAAAATGATTGTGAGAAGATGGAATTGACATTCGAGCGGGTCCTTCTGGGACATCTGGAAGTGCTCTCGCGTGCACAGCAGATGGAACCAGGCAGTGACCGCCAGCCACCCCTGGTGTGGAGGTGGGTTCAGGGGCCAGGAGCTGCTCTGCACTGTCGCTCTAGGGGGAAGAGTGGAGACCATGAAGAGCCATCTACTCACCAATCCCCCACCAGTTAAGCACCTTTATTCCCGCCCTGACAAGCAAGATGCTCCCCCGCGCGCCTTCCACACTGCTGGTACCCACAGCCAGCACCACGGCAGGGAGGCTGTGACAGTAGTACCCAGAACTGTAGAGGGAAGGGCGAAGCATCTCTCAAGCCCTTTCAGGTAGAG
Source organism: Dicrostonyx torquatus (assembly GCA_028555095.1). NCBI lineage: Eukaryota > Metazoa > Chordata > Mammalia > Rodentia > Cricetidae > Dicrostonyx > Dicrostonyx torquatus. The sequence goes on from JAQHUG010000241.1 coordinate 2,312,852, forward strand.
CCCGGAGGTCACTCTCCGACATATCTCAGTCATAGCATTCACCATCCACGGTAAGTATTTCTCTGAGGTGGAGTTCCTCAGGGAAACGGGAGTTTGCGCAGCAGGAAGAAACAGAAAACAGAGGCTGCCTGGTGCCGGCAATGGATAAGGAGGCCAGGAGAGCTAGGCTTAGAAGCCCTGACACTTTTGAAAGCTGAAGGTGGGTCCAGACCTGGAACTCTTTATTACTTGTATCTACTGATGAAGTCTGCCTTCCCAAGCTATATTTCTGCTGTACAGAAGACTGTCCCTTCTTGCCTTGGTTTTATGAGTCTTGGCACAACCGCTCCTTCAGCTCCATCTCAGCACAGCAACTGCTGATCATGTGACCATGTGATCATGTGACATTGTGAGCCCAGGCCGTGGTCTCCTCCTTGTGCTTCTAGGTTGCTTTTCTTGTCAGGTTTTATGGTAGCCCCTCAATTCCCGTAGAACCTGGATGCCTACTGTTCCAAGAGTCGGAGGGTGGTGTTTCCCTTCCTCTCCAAGTTCCTGCAGAACCGTGTTGTCTTGTAATCTCGGGAGCAACCATGGTCCCAGGCCTGTACCTCAACACGCTTAAGATCTGCCAGTTGGGAGGATTACTAAGGCTGCCCCTGATCTGCTGGACACACTGAAAGTTGTGTAGCTGCAGAAGCGGAAGCTCCCTTCTGAAGTGTGAGCCCACGGGAGGTCCCAGAAGGGTTCAGCAATCCAAATACACATACACAACAAGCAGTGTCACAGTTATAATGGCTACTACGATGGTCAGTCACCACCGTCACTAGCATGCCGGCGCCACCACTGTCAGTGTCATTACCCTCATCCTGCTATTGCCACCATCACTACCGGTTATCGCTATCGTCATTATCTTCATCACCGTCATCATTACCATCTTTATCATTATCGCCACCACTAACTTCACAATACTGACTTTGCAACAGAAGTACAAATTATGTCCTTACATCGAATCCTAACACATACACACTGAGTAACAGTAAGCATAAGTCTCTGTCTAAGATAAAGAAGCTGGCATTGCTGAAGCCCGAGACTGAGCTTGACCGAGATCTCCCCAACATCAGCATCCCAAGTTAAAGGCTCTGTCCTTTGCTTCTTCTCATCAGTCAGTACCATGCCTTCCAATTTAGGGATAAGGGACAAAGCGGTCTACATCCCTAATGTGGAGGCAGCAGAGTCAGTGGTGTGCCAGTGTCACAGCCTGTGGGACTCGAAACAGTGTGTGCTCTTAGCTATCAAGATAACTAAGAATGAGCTTTGCAATTACTGATGCCTTTACCTCTGTCAGTGGTTGTGTGTGGACGGCCAGAGGCAGCTGGGCTGGGGAGTGAGTCAGACCCAGCTGCAGTATTATGATATAACCTGGCACAGGTAACCCTTCCCTTTCCAGCAGGCAGGCTGTGGTCTCAGAACCCCCCAGGACCTGCAAGCTGTCTGAGACCTTGGTTGGAGAGGAATACAGGCCTCCCCTCAACCCCCCTACCTAAGAGCTGTGTGGGACTAGGCTCAGAGGAGACGAGAGTGGCTAGTGGACTGGACTGCCACAAGTCACAGCCTCAGACCCAGGGCCGGGACTGAGCAAATCATCTCCCCTCTGCTGCCCTCAGTTTCCCTTTTATACTACTGGAGTGTTAGACGAGACATTTTCTAGTCACTTGCCTGAAGTTCTCTGATTCTGAGCCCAGGTTCTCGTTGGCATGTTTACCAACTCTAGAAATGTTCCTGGGAAGCCTCTAGGGTCAGTACAGGTCTTAAAAGCAGACTCATATCTTGGGTTCCCAGGACAAGACATGCATTCCAGAATGATCCTTTAGCTCACAGAGAGGAAGGGAGGCAGAGACCTATAGCTGAAGCAAGACCAATGTGCTGCAACACAAGAGACAGTGCCCTGCATTGCAGACAAATGCACATGCCCTCCCTCTTCCACCTGCCATCTTCCCACCTGTCCAGGGAGAACAGCCAAGGTTTCCCAATTCAGAAGGTACAAGGCAGCATGGAAGTCCCGAACCGCCCCCCCCAACACATACACACCCTGCGATGGGTAGCGACATGGGGATGGATGGGTGATGTTAAATATTCATCAGATGCAATGAAGTTACTGGAATTGCCCATTAAGATGTAACGCGCAATTTGCAGCTTTCTCCTAACACCCAGGGCAGACACTCGTCAGCGGGATGGATGGCGGGCCGCAGAGGAAGACGAATCGCCAGGGAGATGGTGCATCTCAGAGCGATCAATACAGACCGGCAGCTCCAAGCAGCCCGATAGGCGAGCAATAAGTAGAAGTAAAGAGACAGGCAGATTAATTAGGCCTCTTGCGGGGAGGGGTGAGAGAAAGGCCTGGAGCACAATCTATAGGCGAAGATAGGAGGAGGTGTTGTCTTATAAGGCCTCTACAGCGAGCATCGAGATCCCGGGCTCCCAACTAGGGCTGGCCCCAGATGCATTTTGATAACAGCTGGCCATGCAGTGACCCCAGTTCTGGAAGGCCAGCTACATGGGGCCTAGGTGGAGCCACTGACTCCCGTGGGCTACAACCTCCAGAAGGAAAGAAACCCACAGCGTCCTGTTTCAACACCAGGAACCAACTTCCTTCCTGGAGGACAGAGCTGTGGGAGTCTTGGGGTTCGGGGCGCTTTGTCCCTCTGATGGTGATGCATGGCTCCGCTAATTCGCTGCACGAGGCTGTTAATTCTGGCGCAGCTGCTGCAGCCGCCCTCCAGGCGCTCCGTAATGCTGGGCTGTGGAGCTTGCTGCAAATTAGCGCCATTTGTTCTGCGGAACATGTTTCATTTCTACACGACACACATAGCTTATTACCTCGCTGGCAGCGTGGGGAGAGGCAGCGGGGGCCAGAGAAGGGAGGGAAGACATGGCCCGGACCCTTCCTGAAGCCAACCCCTTCTCTCCGAACCTATTGCCTGTGTGGGGGAAGGGCATTAGTCTGGGATTCAGTGAACTTGGGAGTGCTGGGAGTCCCTGTGGGGAGTTCCTGGGGGGAGGGAGGTTGCTGCTCCAGTTCCTGGTGGCTGGTCCCCAAAAGGAGGCCAGGGCTCCAGGTAAGGGTCCTAGCCTCTTCTGTCCTGATTCTGGCTGCAGGCAGCTCTGGGATCTCTCTGAGTCATTTACTTCCTTGACTGTGGAGACAATGAACTCGGAGATCCACCAGCACAGCTCCCAGCTCTGTGGTCCGCCACCTGCTGAGTTTCTACTTTACTGTGCTCAGTGACAGTCATCTTAGTCAGGCAACTGACAGAGACAAAGACTTGACCCAAGGACAAATGGAAGCTGATGGACCTGGCACCCCAGTGAGTCTGCTGTGCTACTCCCATGGGGACAGTGCCTGAGCCTTGGTAGAGCAAAGGGCTCCTTGGTCTCAGGCAGGTGGGAAGAAGATGGGAGTTTTCCTTCAACCTATTGTGGCTGTCAATCATGAACAGGAACTACAGGGCCCCACAGCCCTCACAGGGTTCCCCTCAGTAAAATATTTGGGTTGGCCTTGCCTCTCTGCTGACCAGGTATTGGCAATCCCACTGAGGTGGTATGGAAGTCTTTGTAGAAGGCCCACCCAGGCCCTTTCCTTCTCCTCTGACACATGCTGCAGGCCCCAAAGTGCTGCGGTGTCCCGAGGGTCTCAGGGCAGCACTCCACTGTACCAGAACACAGGACAAGCAGACACCCTCACAGCTCACCAAGAGAAGAACTAGGGGGCCAAGATCCACACTCCGAAAGCCAGGAATCACGCTCTTGGGGGCTCCAGGCCCTCCTTACTAGGACCCAGCAGCCCCTTGGGTCCTTGTGAAAGCAGTTGAATCAGAAACTGCTGCAGCCCCAAGTATCTCCTGGTGCCATATGAGGGTGGCACCAAAGAAAAGATGAAAGGATGTTGTCTAAGCCCTAAGAAGCCAATGTCAGTGGCAGAGTGAGCCTGGTCATCACCAGCTGCTGTGCTGTAGGATGAGATTCAGGTAGGCAGTGAGCTGAGTGCCATCTCCCAAGTTTGTGACTGGGATCATCATTACATACACACAGGAGCACTTGGCCCAGGGCTATTGATCCTCAGCCATGCTCTCAGAACGAAACTCTTCCCGGGGGCCTCTCTCTCAATTCCATCCGGAACCATGATAAAAGCATCCTATGAGCAGGGCATCAAGGAACGTAACCAGAGAGAACTGGTGATGATGTTGGAGCCAAGGGTCATGGAATCACCTCCGTGGCTCTGCTCACAGACACTCAGCAAGTCATCCATCTCTATGATGGCTGGAGCCTGGGCACACTGTACTCACCCTCATTCAATAACCCAGGAGCAAGAACTGGCAGAACCTGGACTTGTGTAGGACCTTAAGGACATGTTGGTAAAGGGCTCTGCCCCTAAGTGTGAT
>JAQHUG010000241.1:2317594-2343306 GCA_028555095.1 Dicrostonyx torquatus
CTGGGTAAAGGGCTCTGCCCCTAAGCGTGATGCTGGGTAAAGGGCTTCTGTCCCTAAGTGTGATGTTGGATAAAGGGCTCTGCCCCTAAGCGTGATCCTGGGTAAAGGGCTTCTACCCCTAAGCATGATCCTGGGTAAAGGGCTTCTACCCCTAAGTGTGATCCTGGGTAAAGGGCTTCTGTTCCTAAGTGTGATTTTGGGTAAAGGGGTGCCTGGAGCTGCTGTCACACTTGAGGGTCTTCCTGACAACAGAGCGGCAGCTACTCATGGGTGAGATCAGGACCAGTCCTGTGGAAGGGAAGCTCCACATCGACTCTGGAGCCCTGCAACTGGTGAACTGTCTCGTGCTATCAGTGAGGTTGGAGTAAGTGGGTGGCAGTCACCTGCCATATATATAATATCCTAGCAAAGGTACCAGGGTCGGGCCCAGGAATGTGGAGACTAAGGCCAATGGGAGGAGTGAGTGGGACGTGATGTCCAGGCAGACTCAGAGCTGTTGATGCAGCCAGGACATGAGATAGACTAAGAATCCAGTTGACCAGGAGAGTGACAACCCAGAGATCTACCAGGCAGAGTTCCTATGTGGCCAACCCTGCAAGATGAGACTCTGGGATTAGGACGAATCAGGCCCAGGTCTTGACAGAGTGACACAACACAAAGATGGGGGGGGGATGACAGACTGTTCCACCTGCTCTGGCCATTGACTTTGAAAGGAGGGCCACTAACTGGTCAGGGGAACCTGTCCCAGTCTAAGGCTGGTATGGGTGCCTTGCCTACTTGTGCCAATAGTTTGCACAGGAGCCCTAGGAAGGAACTATCCCCAGTCTATGGTTTCCTGTAGACATGGCTGGGAGTGGCCTTGAACTGTCTTCTGTCCACCATATTTCCCGATCTGGTAGGCCAATCCTCTGTTGAATAAAGTAGCTAGGCTTTCCTGAGAGCTTTTGAGGGCTGCAGGGGAGCATGACACACAGAAGGCACAGCCAGGTCCTTGGCTCCACATTAGCAAGCTCAGCCTCCAGCTACAGAGCTTGTATCTGGGGGATTTTCCTTTTAATCTCAGAAGAGACAGTGGATGGATGCCAGTAACCAGATTGGTCAGCCACTCCCAGCAAAAGGAATATGGGTAGGCCTATAAAGTTGGCACGTGCCTGTGGGACAATGAAGAACACAGGCCACTCACCATCTCTGGACTTGCTGGGTAGAGTGGGATGCTCTTTGGGGGTGTCTGTCCCCCATGGAGTAGCTTATCCTATGCAGAATGGCCTCTCCAGCCCTTCAGAGCCAAGACCATGTTGATACACTTAGATGTTGACCCTGGGCCCTGGGAGTCTGGAATGGAGTCAGAGTGGTCCTGAGGCAGGGAGAAGGATGAGGTCACAGGAGACTCCAACCCTTCTCAAGACAAGGGGTGGGTCCTGTCCAGAGCCAATGGGGTGTTCTTGGTAGGTGCCAACATTGGGGAAGCTAGCTGCCAAGCTCCCGGTGGTGAGGAAGCTGCAGAAGGTTTTCGTGTCAAGAGGCAGAGAGGCTGCATGAATATTTCATCAGGGAGCAACGTGCGGCCCAGGAACATCTGGTGGAGTCTCCAGGGAGCTGGGCCAGCGCAGAAAGCAGGCACTGTGAAATTCGGGAGGCAGAGGGGGAGGAAGGAGCTGGGAGGCAGGTGGGATGCCAACCTCCCTGCCTGCCTCCTGATCCGCAGGCATTGTAGAGCCCGGGACTAAAGGGCAGGTGGGTACACAGCTTTTCCACATCCAGAGGGTCCCCAGCCCTGTTGTGTTTTACCTTTATCAACATCAGCAAAGACCTGAACAACATGAGGGTAGTCAACCACCCTATACCTACCCTCCAGGCCAGGCCATAGCAACTCTGGATGGGAGGGTTCCTAGGGAGTTCCGTACTGGAGACAGGTTAATACTCTCCATAGACAGAGGTGACAGACACACAGGTATACTACTTACACTGGCCTGGAGCTAGGTGGAAGGCCCAAAGGACTTCTAGGTTCTCTCCTCTCATGAGTATATTTGTGTTGAGGACTGGGGCTATGCTAAGGGCCACGCGGCCATAGTGGACAGCTAGGACCACCTGAAGACCCCTGGGCACTCAAACCAGGGACTCTGAACCAGGCCAGCATGTTCCCTTCCCCAGACCAATGGCAACTTGCCCAGCTGAGCAAACCCAGACTCCCTAAGGCCAAGTGTGCACAGTGCAAAGTCCACACAGCCATTTCTAGCTCTTTTTGATTCTCATCCATCCTACCGTACCCACCTGGTCTCCGGAGCCACAGTCAGAGGGTCCACTTAGACCATGGCCAAGCAAAGAGACCCAGAGACTATAGGTTCTTGTCCTCAACTGAGCCTAGATCTGGCCAGACTGAGTTAGCACCAATGCCCCAGAGTTTGCTTCTGAGAATCCTAGGCTCCAAGGGGATGGATGCCACTGAGCCTGTACTTCGGAGCCAGGAAGCCCGCCTGGGATTCCCTTTGAGTCCTTCCCTTGAGAATGTAGGTTGGTCACCTGTTTCCTTCCAGCTGAGAACCAACCCTTGGGTTCTGTGTGTAGCAGTGACCACAGCAGGTCTGTGTCTTCTCACCTTCATTCTTCCAAATGCCCAGCGGACACATACCTTCTCATCCCCAGCCCTATGCAGAGCCATACCAGAAACTGACTCTGTCTAAAGGCTGTAGCCCACTGCGGCAGGGCCTCCCCCAGGCTGTAAGAAGGGATCTCTGATTGGCTAAGCAGTGCTGAAGTCTGGTAGCTCTTTCCAATTGGGTTGCCTGTGGGACATCTATACCTCAGCCTTTGCTGGACTCTGAGCCTCGCCTGGACTTTTTCCCTTTTTCCCAACTGCCTGCTCTAGACAATGTGCCTCTCAGTCTCTGAACCATGCTCCTTTTGACTTTCAGAACCCCTGTCCCGATCCTTCTGGGGCGTCTCCTCTGCTCAGCTGGGCTTTAGACTACACTTTCCTCAGTCCCAAAGCCTAGGCCAACCCGATTCTGCGGAGGAAGCTGGGTACCACAGAGCCTGCACCAAAGCTGATGTCTTTGCTTACCTGAGTGCCCCAGACCTCCGTGAATGACACCTTCCTGAGATTAGAGACTTCCTAGAGTGTTACACTGAAACAGAGCGGCCCAGGTCCCAATGTAGCCCCACTGTCCCTCTTGTTATCCACCAGCCTGAGGCATGAATCCCAGAGCCCATGCCAGCCTCTGCTGGGGAAGAAATAGAAGGGAACGGAAGAATGGGAGGGGGAAGGGGGAAGCTAATGTCCATATTTGCCTGGAACTTCACTTAAGGAAAGGGAACTGGGCACAAGGACAGTACCTATATCCTTTCCTGATCCTCATTTCCAGCTGGTACCACCCATGCCATACTAGAAGGAATGTACCCATCCTCAGCCCCACCCTTTCTGACCAACCCGTGACCACTAACAAACGGGGTGGGCTTTGTCCTTGGAGCTGCTAGGAAAGCTCAGCCACATGCTCCTCCCCTCTGGAGCCCACCCCACCCGTGCCCTCAGCAGCTGGCTCCTTGGCACTGGCACCCGGATCCCTTTGACGGCATATTTGGCTTCAGTCCCATTGATCTGCACACAGGCACTGAGGTGCCAAGCATGGCTGTGGGCAAGGATGGGGGCTCTGGGAAGATTGAGAGAGTGGGGTGCAATTCTCGGGATGCTCCGGAACCTACCAACATAGTCCTAGCCCATCCCGACCCACCTGCCAAAGGATCTACCCCTTCCATGGTCAGGGGGCCTTGCATAACCAGGGTAGAGCGGACCGTCCCTGGGAGTACAGACATTGGTGGAAATGATGCAACCTTGAGACCACCATGGGGTGCGGCTGCTGTATTCACGGTTCCAGATGGCCCACCCAGGCCAACACACCCCACATCTTTAGAACACCAGTCAAGCACACATGGGCAAGCAGCGGGCATCAAGATATATTAAAGGGCCCAGAGGGTACACGGAGATGATCTGGGCATGAGGCTGCCAGACCCCCTCAGATCCAGCCCTCTCGGAAAGCAGCCATGCCGTGGGATCCGCACCCAGGTCAGACTTAGCTTCCATCTGTACCCCAGCACATATACTAGGTACCTATACTTTAGTGAGCCCCATTCTCTCCTTACCTGTTCCGTGCTGGCCTTGCCCACGTCCGCCTGCTCCCAGGCTGCGGCAGCGCTGCCAACTGTCTTCCGTCTCCTAACATGGGCTGCCAGCGATCTGCTGTGGGTTTTGTTCATGGGGTTTGGCCTCACGCAGCCGCTGGCACTCGAGATGGCAAGCGTCCATCTTTCTCCACACCCGTCCCTCACCTCTGCAGTCTTCCTGTGCCTCCTGTGTCCCCACGGTGCCCGCTCTGAGGGAGTTGGCACGGACATAACCCGGCCCGCCTCTGCAGCTGAGGAAAGCCATGCTTCTTTTTTCTGTATTTTAAACACACACACACACACACACACTCTCTCTCTCTCTCTCTCTCTCTCTCTCTACACACACACACACACATGCCAAGCCCCCCACCCCCGACAACACGCATCCCTTCTGTCAGGAACAGACCCAGCCAAGAAAGCCCCTCACAGGCGGGGGCAGAGCGGAGGGGCTTCGCATAGCTGGTGTAAACCCAGCCCCATGATTCCATCCCTTCCTGGCCCCAATGCGCTGCCTCTTACGTAAACCACCAGGAAGGAATCAAAAGGAAACGCAAATCCATGTCACATTTCAGAGCCTCCTGATTGGGCACACCTTTTAACTGACTTGGTCCTTCCAAGCATGTTCTGGCCTCAGCCATCCTGAACCCTGCCTCGCTACCCATCTCCCTCATCATTGTCCCACACAGCTGGACACTGCCAACTGGCCTGTGCTGCAGTGACCACACCCAACTCCTGGTGCCCATTCCTGGAGGATATTGATTTTTGAGACCAATTCTGGAGTACCTGCTGAGAACGCTGATGTGTCCTGCTCACTGGTCAAGAATCTAGTAGCTACGGGACAGAGATTTCTGGGTGCTTTGGGTATACCTTCAGGTCCTGACCTAGAGGCCAGAAGAGGTCCCTAGGGGACATGAGCACCAAGGCCAACCCCACGTTGGGGACAGAAGATGGAGAAGGAGGGAAATGGTCAGATGTCCAGCTGGCTACCCCAGAGCGGTGAGACCACCCGTGCCACCTGCCTTCCGGATGGCATTTGTGTTCTCTGTTGTGGGAAGGGCTTCACTTTGGTCCACCTATGAGAAGACGCTCCTGAGAGATGTGGTAGAGCTCCGTGGGGCCTTTGCACGGCGCACGGTGTGGCCTTTATGGTGAAAGGCAGACTCTGTGGTCACCTGGTCGTCATTCCTTGTCCTGCTCCTTTTCCATCTCAGAACAGATCTGGAGCCCAGAATGAGAGTTGCTCCCTCTGAGAGAGCATCAAGGAGAGGAAAGAACTGGACTCTGTCCCTCCCGAGTGACCACCCAGCCTTGCCTACCCGCGTCTCCCCTGAACCGCGGCTCGCCAGTTCTCCTGTGCAGTGAGAACATCAAAGGCGGGAAGGAACGCACACAGCCCCAGCCCAGGTCAGCTGTGCCAGGCCTGACAACATGCTGCCCCTTCCCTTGATCTACTCCATTTAGTCTTGTCTTCACCAAGCTTTGGCAATCGTAAGGATGTCTGTCTGTTAACCACGTTGGCTCTGGGGACAGATGGACAGATGGCTTTCTGTCTTAGGAAGAAGGGTCCAGACCTCAGGGTAGAAGCTCTACGGGCCATCTTTCTGCCTTTGGAGGTCCCCGTGTTCAGGATTCCTGGACTGACCTGCCCATCGTCCCTATAGTGCCTCAATGGTATGCAAAGCCTGGGCCATCTCGAGTTCACACTTAGCAGCTTCTGAAGGGGCTTCCGGCCTGCGATGGGTCTTCTTTTGGCCAGGAGAATGAAGGAATGGTCCTAGCTGTTGCCCTTGATGGCTCAAGGGAATTGTGGCACCTAAGCCTGGACCAGCATGGCTCCCAGAAGAGTGGCCCAGGTGATGGCATTGGTGCAGGACAGTGGAGGAGAGAGGACCCACCCCTGACCTTGGGTATTCTCGTTTCTGCTGCTGCTATAAACACTGTGACCAAAAACAACTTCTGAGAGGCAAGGGTCTGTTTTATTTTATAATTCCAGGCTATGCTCTATCACTGAGGAGTGACAGAGCAAAGAACAGAGAAATGCCGCTTATTGGCTCCCTTCCTGTCTTCCTCTCTGGCTCACCCTTGACCAGCCTTTTCATACAGCTCTGGACCACCCATCCAGGGAATGGCTCTGCCTACAATGGGTTGGGCCTTCCTACCCAATTCACCACTGACAGGTCCACAGGCCAGCTTCTTCAAGGCCATCCCTCAATTGAGGCTTCAGCTTTTACCTGTCTCTAGATTGTGTTGAGCTGGTGATTCAAGCTAACTAGGACCGTGTGGGGTTGCTGAACCACTTAGGGTATCCAAATGGCCTTGGGTCTGACGTGGGTCGGGGTTGGGACCAAGGCCTTGTTTATTTATTTGTATTTATGTAGTCAGCTGCCAGGTAGGTCTTTAAGTAAGCCTTCCACATTTCCTGGAGACAACTGTCTAAGATGTACCACTGGTGGGTCAGACCCAGCAGTTCACACACGTGATTAATGAATGTGATAGATGTGTGTGACCCATGTGTGACCCACGGGTGTGGCCTGTATGCCTTCCGTGGTGCTTCTTTATGAAAATAACTGTCCTTCCCCTCCTACCTGTCTCTGTTTGCCACCCTCCTGTCATGCGTGTGCCCAGCAGGCAGAATGGGTAGGTGTGAGGTAAGCAATGTTCACTTCTAGTAAATTCCGTGCTTCTTGATGTCCAGGTATCAATCTTTCAGCCAGCTGGGTTTTCCCCTTAATCTTTTGTTTGTTTGTTCTCTGTGTCGCAGCCCTAGCTGTCCTGGAACTAGCTCTCATCGACTAGGCTGGCCTCGAACTCACAGAGATCCGCCTGCCTCTGCCTCCCGAGTGCTGGGATTAAAGGCGTGCGCCACCGCCACCCGGCTTCCCCCTTACTCTTAAGTTATCCTGATTTATTTCTCACTCGTTTCCTTGCTGGCCTTTGTTATTTTGCACGACAGGCATCAGCACCATCACACAGCCATGTCTTTCGTTTTCTCCACTCTGCTGCCTGAGGTGGAGAACAGCGCCTCTCTTCAGTGCCGTGCTCTGCCACTGTCGCTAGCTGTTGCGCAGCCTTGCGGCCCACCTCAGCTCGTGCAGGGCCCTCGGTGTTATCCCCAGGCTCAAGGGCAGATTCACTTCTGTCTCTATTGCAAACATTTCAAGTCACACTGGCGCCTGACTCTGGTAAGAAATGGTCCAGAATCACCTGTTTGATTTCTCCTCCAGAGAGAATCGTCTTTGCTGCAGAACAAGAGCTTGACGTCATTTCCGGCACGTCCTCCGCTCTGTTTATCTGAAGGTCTCCCTCAGTCTGCAGACTCGTCACTCGGCTCTTTGTTATTTCATAACCTGCTGCTTGCTAGCAATGCTGCCAACCCCATTATTGGGATCCATTATGATTATTAAAGCAATAGATGTTAATTCGTTAATTGTTTTCTCATGTGTGGGTTTTTTTTTTTTTTCTGTAACAAACGTTGGAGACCTGGCTGATAAGGATAGGTCATTTATTTTGGCTCCCTTTGTGGAGGCTCCTGACCATAGTGGGTTTGCCTGTAGTGAGGCCGAATCCTGGTAGCAGTGTGGAGGGAGCAAGAGAGAAGAAGGGCTGAGCCCCACTATCTCTTTTTCAGGCACACCACCAAAGATCTCCCCCAGACCCCATCTCATAAAACTTTCATCACCCCCCCAATGCTACCACATTGGGGACCAAGCCTTTAACGTGTGGGACTTGGGGGACATTCCAGATCCAAAATACAGCATTGTGGTACAACATACATTATATAAAACACCGTGAGCATCCAGAACCCCAGTCCCACCTGTCTCTGTGGACCACACCGTTCTCCTATGCTTTTTGTGACTGGCTCATCGGGCGTACCATGACTCTCTTGGGTTCCCCTACGACAGAGAACATGTCACAATCATATGACATTTTTGGAAGGCTTATTTGAGACATCTCTGTGGAAGTTTTACCAGAAAAGCATTGCATTTATGACTTGGTTTTAGAGGTTCCCTGACTGATATCCGAGGCACCCAGCCGTCTGGGTTTGTCTCAGACTGTGAGAGTTCCTTCCTCTGAAGATTTGGTACATATCCGTTAAAGCCTTGTTTATAGCTTTCTGGAAGGTTCTGTGCCATGCCAGCTCTGGTCCTGCACACACTGTTGGGCTGATAGGATGGCATCGATCCTGTTAGAGCAGGAGCTACTCAGAGATATTTAGGGCACATGTGCACACACAAATAAATGAATGCAATTGTAAAGTCTTAATGTTCAGCACTGTCTCTGAAGAGACACATAGTGAGAGAATCTGGGTGGGAAACGTGGCCCTTCTTCACACCTTTCCTTCTACAATGTCTGCAAGTTGGGAATTATATCAACTCAAAAGTTACAAATCTAAGTAAATATTTTCTCCCCCAAAGAAATCTTGGATGGCAATGTAACAAACGAAAGCTCCTCCAGGCCCTGAGGCAGGCCTGCCATCTCAACTGTTGAGGAAGATGAGGCAGGAGGACAGAAGTTTAAGGCCAGCTTAGACTTCAGCAAGAATTTAAAGCCAGCCTGGGCAACTTCTCAAGACCCTCTCTCAAACTAAGAAAAGTAAAAAGAAGCCTGTCCTGGTTAGTTTTCGGTCAACCCGACACAAATCTAGGGTCATACGGGAAGATTGACCTGGAGGAAAGTTGTGGAACTTTCTATTGCTCAATGATTGACACAGGAAGGTCCAGCCCACTCTGGTGGGTGGTGCCACCCCTGGGCAGGTAGTCTGCCTTGTTTTAGAAAGTAGGCTGTGCAAGCCACAGGGAGCAGCCAGTAAGCAGTGTTCCTCCACGGCCTCTGCTTCTGTTCCTGCCTTCAAGTTCCTGCCTTGAGCTCCTACTCCAGCTTCCTTCACGGTGGATTACAAAAGCATGCTGAGATAAATCTTTCCTCCCTGAATAGGCTTGAGCCAAGGTGTTTATTGCAGCAATAAAAGGCAAACTAAGGAAGAGTTGAGTTGCACCTCAGGGATCGAACTTGCTCCAGTCAGGCACAAAGCCCTGATTCCATCTCCCATGTGGCAAAGAGAAGAGGAGGAGGAAGAGAAGGAGAAAGTGGAGGGAAAGGGGGAGGTGGGGTTGTCTTCCATTTCTAGTATCTGTTTCCCACTGCGGCTTCAGTCTCTGCAGAATGGGTCCTCCGGTGTCCTTGCTGGAAACGCGATTGCTTTGTTTGTGATGCCAGGGTTCTCCCATCTTTGTAAATGCCTTGGGAATCAGTTCTCTCTGATTATTATGAAGAATTCAGTTGTCAAATTTCCTGAGCCTGATATCCAATTTGGAGTATCTTTTAAATGAATTTTCCATTTCCTTTTTTTTTTGTTTCTTGTCTTGTTTGCATTTTATACTATTTTAGGAGACTTTTTGTTGCATGTATTTCCTGCAAACACATGTGTATTTCAAAAACACCTAGAAGCCATTGGAGAGTTGGACGCATGTCCTCAAGATCTGGAAAGTCTTCGAGCTGGTGTTACTTCTTCCGTTCTATGTCCTTGGGTCTTCTCTTCTGGGTTACACTAAGGAGAAGTGCTGGATTGGTTCACTGCTGGCTACTGTTTCATTGGGAAATCTCCCAACACCTCTGTCAGGACTTTCTACCCTAGTTGCCCTCATTGATTTTTTTTCCCTGTTTCTCTGTGACTGCCCTGCTGTCCTGTAGACCAGACTGGGCTCGAACTCACAGACAGAGATCCGCCTGTCTTTGACTACCAAGTGCTGGGATTGAAGGCATGCACCACCACCACCCGGCCACCCAAATTGACTTTTCCTGTTTTACCTGTATTTATTACTTTTGGCTTAGTTCCCATTTTGATACCACTTCCCCCACATATGACAAAGACACTGTGTGGGTCATAGCTTTAGTGGCTCGTCCAAGATACAGGTCTAGATGCCTGGGGATTCTTTCTGGGTAGCTTGTAATTAAAGTATTTGTTTCCCTTTTATTAAAATAGTCAGTCAGATTGTGGTTTTCCTTCGAAATTAGGGTTTATAGCAGACTCTTAGCCATTATTTTAGTGTGTTGGGGTGTGAGAAGGTGGCCTGGTTGATTCTGGTGCGTCTGGCCATGCAGGCTTAGATTCCCAGGATGTGAGTCCTCTGCCACTCTCACTAAGCGAAACAGGCTTGGTCATCCTGTGCTGCTTTGGGGGATTTTCCAAAACATCCAAAGCCACCTAAACATGTGAACAGTTGTGGACTTGCTACAAGGGAATTTGAAAAGGTGTTTCCTGAAGGGAGGGTCCAGAGTTTAAATTTGGATCTACTTATTTAACTTAATTAACAATAGTTCTCAGTTCCTCTAATTTTTCTTTGCTAATTTGATTAGTCAAAGCTTGATAGAGGCATGTAAATGTTTGTCACCTTCGATCCTGAGCTCGGCGATTTTACCCATGGTTTTTCGAGACATTTAGCTTTATATGTATATTTCAGTCCAGCAGTTGCTCATTTAGGAGATTATTATAAAACTGATAAGCTTCTTGCAAGCTTGACAAAGCTCAATGCACATAAGGAGATCAGGGCTGTTAGGACTGAGTCGGGAAGGCTGCTGCCGACACAAAAAGGCAGCAGACGGTCAACATCCCGCTATGTACTCCACAACTGGGGGCTGGTGAGGGGATCATCCCAGAGCACAAGATACCAAGTGTCAACCCAGATGAAATGACTGATGTACATGCCATACAACCATTTGGGAGATTGAATTTATCCCCTGTGGGGTCTCTGCAAAGAAATCTCCAGTCCCAGATGCGTCCCCTGGAACTTTCTTTCTTTCTTTCTTTCTTTTTTTTTTTTTTTTTTTTTGGTTTTTCGAGACAGGGTTTCTCTGTGGCTTTGGAGCCTGCGCTGGAACTAGCTCTTGTAGACCAGGCTGGTCTCGAACTCACAAAAATCCGCCTGCCTCTGCCTCCCGAGTGCTGGGATTAAAGGCGTGCACCACCACCACCCGGCCCCCTGGAACTTTCTATCACACATTCTGGGAACAGTGAGCTCCAGTCATCCTCAGATTCTTCCAGAAAATTTAAGTGGAGGGAACAATCTCTGGCAGATTCCTATGGAACTAGCATTGGCCCACGACCAAAGCCAAAAGTGATACCAAACAGCCACAGGTGGGCATCTCTTGACGCTTCAGTGCCCCATAATCCGTGTAAGAGTAGACACGTAGATAGGAGAATCCTCAGCAGCTCTAGGACTAGCCAGCCTGGTGTATGCAGTGGAGAAGCATCATAGGAACCCTGCCTCAAACAAGGCGGAAGGCAAGGACTGTCACTAACTGACACCTGATACCTAAGAGTGTTTTCTGACCTCCACACAGCTATCACTGTACAGACAGACACACCTACATTTATACACAGGAATGTGCACTTGCTCTCTCTCTCTCTCTCTCTCTCTCTCTCTCTCTCTCACACACACACACACACAGAGAGAGAGAGAGAGAGACACACACCGGAGAGAGAGAGAGAGAGAGAGAGAGAGAGAGAGAGAGAGAGAGAGAACATTCGCAGGTTACTGTGCCTCTGGTTAGGAGAAAGTGACAAGAATGAGTAGCGAGTCTGTTAGTCAGGGTTTCTATTGCTGTGATAAACACATGACCAGAAGCGGCTTGGGGAGGAAAGTTTTCATTTTGCTGTTCCTTATTGAAGGAAGCCAGGGCAGGAACTCAGGCAGGGAGGCAGGAGCTGATACAGAGGCCGTGGAGGGGTGATGCTAACTGGCTTACTCCTCTTGGTTTGCTCAACCCACTTTCTTATAGAACCCAGGACCACCAGCCCAGGGACGGCATCACCCACAGTGGGCTGGACCCTCCCCCTTCCTCACCAATCACTAATTGAGAAAATGCCCTACAGGCTTGCCTGCAGCCTGTTCGGATGGAGGCATTTTCTCAGTTAAGGCCCTCTCCTCTTCAATGACTCTCTCTAGCTTGTGTCAAATTGACATGATAGGATGAAGGGCCTGGGATGATGGCTCTGCCGGGGACAGGATGGCAGCACACTAAGTCAATCTCTGGAATTTGATGAGGATGAGGATGATGTCTGTAGCGGGGAGATCGCGTTGTCCCACTGTGCACAAATGGGGGTCAGAGGACAGCTTTCAGGAGTCAGTGTCCTCCTTCCACTGCGGGATCCAGGGATCCAGGTCAGAGCCTCAGACTTGCGTAGCCAACACTTTCTACCTCTGCCTCATCCTAGAAATCTACCTTTACCTGTGTGCACCACGTCATATGTCAGCCACATCTCAAACAGGCTCTCAGAGCGGTGCCAAGCAGAGTGTGCTGACACACACCTTCAGCCCCAGGCCCCAGGAGACAGGGGCAGGCGGATCTCTGTCCCAGTGGCTTGAGATGGGAGCCTGAAGCTAAGCTTCAGCAAAACAGAATCCCCAGCTGTGCAAATGACTCCAGGAAATGAAACGCAGAGAAGTCAATGGCCGTCCCAGGCAGCTGATGTTCCTGGAGATTCAGAGAAAGGACCTAAGATAAAACCCAGGGAAACTTCCCCAGGCAGAGCGGAGCTGCTCATCTGCTGAAACTGGATGATCCGAGAAGGAACCAACACCACAAAATGTGCTGCTGCATATATAAAAATGGACATCATAAGCAACTCATTTTAAAAACCAGTTGGTAAAGGCCAATAAAATTTCAGAAAGGCTGGGGGGGGGTGCATTCTTTTAATCCCAGCACTTGGGAGGAATGAGGCTGGTGGATTTCTGTGAGTTCGAGGCCAACCTGGTCTATAAAGCAAGTTCTAGAACAGCCAGAGCGGTTACACAGAGAAACCCTGCCTTGAAAAACAGAAACAAACAAACAGACAAAACCCAAAAAAAATTCAGAAAGATATTTAAAATACCGAGAATAAAGAAATAATCATAGGCCGGGTGGTGGTGGCGCACACCTTTAATCTCAGCACTAAGAAGACAGAGGCAGGTGGATCTCTGTGAGTTCAAGTCCAACCTGGTTTATAATGCAAGTTCCAGGACAGCCAGAACTGTTACACTGAGAAACCCTGTATCTCAAGAAAAAAAAAAAAAAAGAACAAAAACAAAACAAAAAAATACTAAATTCTAGGCAGAAAAAAGGTTTAAGCTAGATTAGTAAGTTTGTTTAAATGTCACATTTAAAGCATTGCATTAAATATATTAATTTGTTCAAACAATAAATTATGGAAGCAGAAATACCTTCAGGGTTTGGGGAGATAAATCATTTTGAGTGACGTCTCATATCAGGCTGCACTGTCTCCTGTAGCAGGAGAAGAGTCTTGGCTATGCAGAAACTCAGAAATGAAGCCAGCTATGGGAAGTTGGTCCCCAACACACACACACATACCACACCACACAATGCACACATACATCACACACACCATACACCACACAAACACCACATACACACCACACACACACTACACACACACACAAACATCACATACCATACACACAAGCATACACACCACACACACACACCATACACCACACACACACACACCACACACACTACACACACACAGACACATCACATACCATACACACAAGCATACACACCACACACACACACCTTGAGCCTTCCTATGGCTCCCCTAGAGACCTATTTCTGAAGGTTGTGTCCTGCTCCCCTGAGAGGCATGAAGCCACCATGAACACGGTTTGAAGACAAGGAGGTGTGGAGACAGGGTCCGCGAGGAGCTGTCTAGGAGAGGGCAGCTCATCTCTCCTGTTCCCTCTTGTATGGCTAAGAAGAGATTTAAAAGGATCGCCTATGCTTTTTTTTTTTTTTTTGAACATTTTAGGCGCATGGACTCTGTTTCTGAACCCCCCAGAGATCCTGTCGAGGAACACGAGCAGCTGCTGTGTCCCTGTTAGATTCGCAGAGCCAAACCCAGCCCTGGCCTGGCCATGCTGCCCTGCCCCCACACCAGCTCAGCAGGGACCCGGACAGGCCTCTAGAGTCTGTTTGGACACACTTCCTCCTCCCTGGAGCTTTGGAACTTTCTCTGATGCACCCTGTGTGCCCACACACAGGATCCCTCACCTCTGTGATCTGTTTTCACCCACACAGGGTCCTCAGAAGATGCTGGACAAACACCAGCGTGGCTCTGCAGCTGGGATACCGTCTGCAGGCCTGGGAATGCCTACTTGGCCACACCGTCACTATAGACTGTCAGTGTCCCCTGCAACCTTGCTGTTGGTGCCTTTTTACAGATGGCGGGGAAATGTTTAAGAGAAGAAGAAATACTCTATAATTTTGAAAACCAGGAAATAAAACACATCTAGGAAAGATGGCAGCTCTTCTAGGAAAGTCCCAGCTTTCTTGGCCCATGACTAAGATTTTGATTTTGCCACTCAGCATGTCCTTTCAGGGGCCCTGAGTGCAGAAGCGACCTTAGCTCAGGGAGAACGTGTGTGTTTGTGAGGTCTGTTCATGGAGAGAATGGTGACGGAGCACCAAGAGCTGCTGGTCTCAAGATAGACTCTTCTATCCGCGTCACAGAGCCAAGGACAGTGGTAACGCATGTGACTTGTGCTGGCTGGTGCCACTCGCTGGTGCTTCCTATCATCAGAGCCACGTGGACACGGGACTGGGCCACATGGACACGGGACTGGGAGAGCTGGCAGTGGGTGGGGAAGGATCTTAAAGGGAACTTCAGGCAAGTCCCAGGCCTCTAGAAGGCAGAAGAGCAGGAAGTACTGTGGACAGCAGACAGAGCGAACCAAAGGCAGACTGGTCAGCTGTGGGGGAGTGAAGGCATGAGCTTGGTGGGTGGCAGAGAGAGGGGCCCCAGGAGGCTTCTGCAGAGGGACACCTAAGAGTGCTCCTAAGGTGAATACTGTGTGACATTTCACTGTTTTGACTTTTTGAGGGGCCCACCACCCAGCACTCAAATAAACCACACGGAGGCTTATTACTTGTGAACCCCCGGCCTTAGCGTGGCTTGTTTCTTGCCAGCTTTTCTTAAATTATCCCCAACTACCTTTTGCCTCCGGGCTTTTATTTTCTCTATTTCTGTATATCTTTCTTTCCTTCTTCCTCTGTAACTGGCTGGGTGGCTGGCCCCTGATAGCCTTCTCTCCTTGTTCTCTTGCTCCTCTTTGTCGCATTTCTCCTTGCATTTATACTCCCTGCCTGCCAGCCCCACCTATCCTGGCTCCTGCCTCATTATGGGCTAGTCAGCTCTTTAATAGGACCATCAGGTGTTTTAGACAGGCAAACAATCGCAGCTCCACCGTTAATCAAATGCAGAATGAACAAACGTCACACACCTGAAAATAATACTCCCCAACAGGTGAAGAGTGTGAAAGTTGCTGGATTTTAAATGTCCCTATCAAAACGTCCCCTTGTTGTTCCTGAGCTCGTCTGAAGACATTGGAAGCCAGCTCTGGCTCTTCCCTCAAGCTAGGCATGTTGGGAAGGAAGGAGGGTGACACCTGGCTTCAAGCCAGTTATAGCCGTGGGCTTCCCTGAACCCATGTTCATTTTCCTCGTGAAGAGACTCAGGACAGTTGGGCAGTAGGGGTGGGGTGCACACCTTTACTCCGTGCACTCGGGAGGCAGAGCCAGGTGGATCTCTGTGAGTTCAGGGCCAGCCTGGTCTACAAAGAGAGTTCCAGGACATCCAGGATACAGAGAAATCCTGTTTCCAAAAACCAAAAACCAAACCAAACCAAAACCTCTTGCCATCGAGGTGACCAAGTATGGCACAGCTCTGGTGTCTATCCCTTCCCCTCTCTGTCCTAGAGCTGTCCCCTGTTCCAAGCAGCCCCTCTTAGAAGATGCCAACTTAGGTTCTGTGGTCACATCCTACCTTCCCCAAAAGCCACACTCCTCACCAAGTGGCAATGCGCCCCATGCCTGTCAGGGCACAGGTGAGAGTAGCCTGGAGGAATGGAGACTGGCAGCTTAGTGACCACATGTGTAGCTGAGGGCAGGTGTCCTCTGTGCTCTGGCCTCAAGCTCTTCTTTCTGCCACACAAGCAATGGGGTCTCTGTGGGTTTCCACACCAGAGGCCACGCTTTGAAAAGAGAATGTTAGTTCCTGTACTCTGAGGGATCTGGGGCAGCCAAGGAACCCCATTAAAGACCAGAGGCCGGACTGAAAAACAGCATCAAAGTAGACAGGACCGTGGCCGCAGGTGTGGTCCAGCTAGCCAGGCCAAGGAAAGACTTCCAGGGAGACCTGGAGATGTAGCCTGGGGTCAACAATTTGAGTTTCCTGTGAGCTCAGCTTTTGTACTGTATTTCCCCGCCCACCCATCCTAGATCACGGGACTGCTGGAAAGCCATGTAGCGTGGGAGACACAGGTCACTCCGGTCTAGTCTGCAGGAAGAGAGGTATCTATCTGCCTTGAGTCTGACCAAGGGGACACAGGGCTGCCCCTATGCTAAGCCTTAGAGCCCTGGTCACCCTCTGGCTCTACCCTTGTCCCACATCTTTTCATCGGCATAGCTCAGGCCTGTCTACTTCTGCCTCATAAAAGGCACCACCCCTCTTTTACCGGCTCCTCCGCTAGACTCAAGCAAGAGAAAGCCAGCCAAGCATCACATACTGGGGCCCAAGATGGCGACCCAGGACGGCTACCTAGTACAGCTGCCCAGGAAGGACAGCTTGTGTTCGCTCTCTCATCCGCCAGTGAGAACAGTTATGGGTTCCTGTTCCTTTCCCAGTGCAATCAGCCATTCTGCTGCTTCTTCCTCTCCCCAGAAGTAAGCTGCCAGGCCGTGTGGACACTTACGGAGAAAACACTCTGTGTTCTGTTGGAATCAACTCTCTCAACGACACAAATCTTCTGCTGTAAGCAAAACACAATGCTGTGACAGTTCCTCTGGGACACCCTCTCCAGGGCTGCTTCAGACTCTGTCACAAGCAAGTCTAGGACCCAGTCTTGCCCACAGAGACTATCCTGTGGCCTTTACCATCCTCTTCTGGGAGCATCTTAGGCTTCAAGTATAAGGAAAACCAGGGCCACAACCTTCTAGAGCCTCTACTTCCGCGAAACCAGACTGTCTCTGCTTCCAGAAGTATCTACACCCTTTTACCCCCATGAATGGAAAGGCCTTTTCTGTTTAGTGCCAAAAGAGGGTATCACAGAGCCAGGGCTGGTATAGAACCCCATGGCACCAAGGCATAGTCCCCACAGGTAGGCACAGAGCCTGTGAGCTGGCTCTGCAGTCTGTCATCCACTGAAGGGGTGAGACCTCTGGTTTGCAGCTGTAGCCAGATGTATGATGGAAGAGGTGCTGTCTCCAGCCAGGCCATGCTGCAGAACCCAGCCGGGCCATGCTACAGAACCCATGCTGCAGAACCCAGCGGGGCCATGCTGCAGAACCCATGCTGCAGAACCCAGCCGGGCCATGCTGCAGAACCCATGCTGCAGAACCCAGTCGGGCCATGCTGCAGAACCCATGCCGCAGAACCCAGCCAGGCCATGCTGCAGAACCCGGCCAGGCAATGCTGCAGAACCCATGCCTCAGAACCCAGCCAGGCCATGCTGCAGAACCCATGCTGCAGAACCCACCAGGCCATGCTGCAGAACCCATGCTGCAGAACCCACCAGGCCATGCTTCAGCCCAGCCAGACCATGCTGCAGTCCAGCCGGGCCATGCTGAAAGCCAGACTTTTTCCAGCTCTGAGGCCTCAGGTTCCCAGAGGTTGGCACAGCTGTACCAGAACAGAAGCGTTCAGTGTGTGGGTGTTGGAATGTTCCACCACAGTGCCGGGTGCCACCCATCCAGGGGACTGGGAAGTGAAATTGCTCAGTCTGCACTGGGTGTGGCAGAGCATGGTATTCGAGTTTACTCAGAAGATTATGAAGGGAGGTAAGGAGGCCAACTTATTTTCTTTTGAATTTTTTTTGAGACAATGTCTTGCTATGTAGCCCAGGTTTGCCTCAAACTCGTCATCCTCCTGCCTGGAATCACAGATAAGCTTCACTATGCCCTAGATATCTTTCTCTAGAATAGAGACCAAATGGCAGAACTAGCTCATGGGCCCTTTCACCCAGAGGGCTCTATGCCAGCCTGAGTTCCATGTTATCCTGATCTTGAGGTTGGTCTTTTTGTCTGTTGTTTGGTTGGGTTTTTGAGACAAAGTTTCTCTGTGTAACAGCCCTAGGTGTCCTAGCTCTTGTAGACCAGGTTGGTGTCAAACTCACAAAGATCTGCCTGCCTCTGCCTCCTAAGTGTTGGGATTAAAGGTGCGCACCACCATTGCCCAATAAGGTTGGTCTGTTCTGAGATTCTATTTGAGAAGGACACTGGTGTCAGCTGAAGAGGGAGAAACTGCCTCTTAAACATGTTGGAAGCTGGTTGGTTTAAAACCCCTCCCACCTGCCCACTGTAGTGACACACACAGCATGGCTGTATGCCCTTGAGGTGAAGGCAGATGTATTTCAATATTTATTTGTTTGTTTGTTTGTTTATGTGTGTGTGTGTGCTCTGGTGTGCTCATGTGGCAGTCTGAGGACAGCTGGCAGAGACTGGCTCTATCCTTCCACTTCATGGGTCCTAGAGATCCGATTCAGGTTATCAAACTTGTTGCCAAGTTCCTGTACCCACAGAGCCACCTTGTTGTCTCTGGGGAAGGAACTTTCTGCACAGTGACCAATCAGATGGGCATCAGGCACATCACACAGGGCGCTACCCTCCCTCTCTGGCTTCTGCGCCGTGGTGACTGGCTTGAAAGTGTGGTGATATCCCTGTCCTCGTGACCCTGTGAACACTTGCTCAGCACCGAATGGAGAAGGGGCTGCAATATTATCAACCAGATCCAGGTCAGAAGCCAGGAACAGAGGCAAGACCTCTAGGGGTGTATTAGTTGGATTTTAATAAACAAATCTTGTCTGAAGACCAGAGGCAAAGCTAAAGCCACTAGAGGTCAGGCAGCGGTGACACACACCTTTAATCCCAGGAGTGGGAGACAGAGGCAGCCGGAGCTCTGTAAATTCAAGGCCACCCTGGGCTACACAAGATCAATGCAGAAACAAATCCAGGTGGTGGCAGCCCACACCTTTAATCCCTGTATTAGGGAGTCACGCCTTTAATCCCAGCACTATAGGGAATATAAAATGGGAGAAGAGAGGCTCAGTCTGCGGTTTCCCAGCCTTGGTAGAGGTAAGACTTCTCTAATGGCTTGACTGCTTTGCTTTTCTGGTTTTTGGGCTGAACCCCAATATCTATCTCTGGGTTTTTATTATTCATGCTACAAAGACCAATTATGGCATCAAAGTAACATAGAAATGGAAACGTGGTCCTGATTTAGAAACATTTCAATGCTGACGTGGCTACTGCGGAACCCACTGGGGCCTCAACCACACGCACCCTCCTCTAGGGTACACAGCACCTACCTCTGCTCGGCCTCTACTCCCTGCCCATAGCTGTGGGCATGGAAATGGAATACCCTGTCTAGTTATACTTTTCTTGCCAAAAGTGCCTCGTGGAGGAAGGAGCCTGTTTTGGCTTATGGTTCTGGAGGGATAAGAGTCCCTCGTGGTGAGGACACGGGCAGCAAGCAGCAGGCCTGCTGGCAAGAGCACGAACCTGAAAGATCACATCTTTTTACCACAGGCAGGAAGCAGAGAGTGAACTGTAAGTGGGGCGCAGCTTTGGACTCTTAACGTCTCCCCATGAGTAAAGTACTTCTAGCAAGGCCGTATCTCCCAGACCCTCCTCAAACAGCTCCACCCACTGAGGACCAAGTCCCCAAATGCCTGACTTAGGGGACATCTGTCAGGTCAACATGAACAAGCAAAGGCTGGGACCAAAGCCATCAGCCTACATCACACCCAGGGTGGCCAGTAGGATTTTGGCAAGTGTGGCTGTGTGCCAACAGAGTTTTATTTATTGAACGGGTCACGGGTGACCTTTAGCCCTTGGCTGGAAGCCACCAACTCTGGACAAGAGCATGAAGGTTCAGGATCACCTGTCCAAAGTCACATGATTTTGAAAGAGCAAAGCTGGCCAATCACATTCTGGGACTCTGCACATGGCATCTTTGAGAGGCCTCTAAGCCCCTCGATTTCCAGAGAATGCGTGATCAGAGAAGCATGTAGCCCTGGCGAGGATCCTTTTCTCAGGATGTCCTTAGAGATGGTGATTCTGTGGCCCCTCTCATAATGCACTGGGGGTAACAAATTTCCAACTTGTCTCCGGGAACTTGAGCGGCTCTGTTTACAGGTCTGGAACACGTGAGTACTGGGCTTCCATGGAAGACATTTGGAGAAGAAGACTTAAAGACATATGTACATGCTAAAAACATGTAAACCTGTATCTAAAAAGAAATTGGGTCCCAAGAGCAGCTGGACCTAGTAATCCAGGTCTCCCTGAAACTGAGATCCTGTCTGGATAGGCTGTGAGCTGGTCTACAAGCAGAACCCCCGACCCCTCCACACCCCAGTGGAGCTCCTGGGAGTTGCCTCCCAGTGGACACCTACACTTCCTCCTGGAATGATCGTCCCTTGGACTTTGTGCCTGACAGTGGAAGTGACTACAGCAGTGTCCTGTGCCACCCACCTGAGCTCCTGAGCACGCAGGTGCATGCTTGTTACATCGAGGATTTGAAAACCAGGAAAAGCTTTTGGGGTCCACCAAGTCAAGGAGGGAAGATGACGGAGGCCCGTTCTGCCTTCTGCCCTAATGCTGCCCTGATCTGCCTCTGTAGACAGGAGCGGGAATGGCAGAGGAAGGGCACCAGAGGTAAGCAGAGGGTGGAGGAGGAACAGTGAGCAGAGAGTTTGCATCCTGCCTGAGCGAGGTCAGGCTTTAGAATATACCCATGATGTTGGCCAAATAAAACACCTCTCTGACTGACTTCCAGATCTGCGTTTCAGATGCGATGGAGTCGAGCCTGCCTTGGGCACCACCAGAGGCTCTTTCCTGTGTAGATGGACCGTAGGGCTGTGTGCCTGTGTTATCAACACCAACAGCAGATATTTGCAGAGCTGCACAGACACCCGCCCAGTTCCAAACAGACACAGAGGTCCAACCTGCCCTGCTTGGGAATGTGAGGTCCTGTAAAAGGTAATGGAGCTCTCTGGGACTCAGTTTCTCCATCTGTCAAACACATGGTATGAGAAGAAATGGACTGGCCTCAGAGGGACTCCTCCAGAGGGAATTTTTTTCCTCATTTTAGGTAATTAGTTTTATCTTTGTTGTGGTTGCTATTGTTTTGTTCCGAAAGTCTCCTAGTCTCCTTGCTGAAACAGGTTGAGGACAGGGGAGACAGTTCCCAGGATGCCCTGGAGCTGACCGGGCCATGCCAATGACGTTACTGTAGTTCCTAAGTTCTGGGACTGTAGGTACATGCTGGGTAGCTGCTGTGGATGTGATGCTCCTGTTGTCCCCAGGGCCACAAGACCAGACACACTGCTGGCAGGGCTCCATCCCTGGCAGGGCTCTGTGCTGACAGACATGCAGCAGGAAGCCTGGGCACTGAGAACACAAGCCAGCATGGCCCACAGCTGTGACTCTTGCTTGTACAGGGTGCTGCCCACAGCAGCCAGGCCTCACCAGGACGACTGTGCCCCTGGCTCTGTGCTCAGGATTAGAGAAAGTGCACTTCCCCCAGGTGGTGAAGGCTAAGCTTCCGTGGGTCCCTTTAAGTCCTTGTCATTTCCCCTTTTCCAGGCTGACTCTAGAGGAGTCCGTGAGGACAGACTCAGTGTCCCTGTAAGGGCCAAGGGACTAATCTAAGGGGTATAAGGGACTAATTGCTTTTATTCTCTCAAAATCCACAAGCCCCCGGTGTGGATAGGAATGATAGGAACAGTGGGGCCTTTGGCAGAAGAGGAAGAGTGAAGACTTTGTGTGGGATTGGTGTCTATCAGATTGGCCTGCGGTTATGTCAGTGGGGCATTTTCTTGATTACTAACTGATGATGGATGACCTAGCCTCCATGATGCCATCGTTGGGCTGGTGGGCCTGGCTGTGTGAGAAGAGCAGACTGTCGGTAAGCAGCACTCCTCTGCAGCCTCTGATTCAGTCTCTGCCTCCAGGTTCCTCCTGCCCTGGACCCCACTGACTCCTCTAAAGGCACGCTGGTCCAGTCCTTCCCTAAGCTGCTTTCTTTCAGTCATGGTATTTATCACAGCAATAGACTCTTCATCGTGCTGAGGGTTTGGTGTGCCAGACAGGATGGGAAAACTGTAAACGGGGAGCTTTGTGAGGCTTCCCCAGCTTGGTGTTGGAACCGAACAGAAAGACCGTGGATGTTAGCAGTGTGCCCATCGCGTCTCATCTGGGGTTAGTGCCACAGTGGATGTGGGCCTTACCTAGGTATCATTCCTTGCCCATAAGACTTCCTGCGAGCTTTCCCTCTTCCTAGTCCCACAAGCCACGTCCTCCTGGGCCTCAGCTTTGCAGCTTGAGAGACACAAGGCTCCCCGAGCTGTCAAGTCCAGGCTTCCCATGGACATTGGCTCCTGTTCAAGGGCAGACGGGTTTTGGAAGCCACACTCTGTAGTAACGACTCTGAGAAGTGCAAGAAGGGAGACTGAGGCACAGAGAGGTTCGGTAGAGTGCACAGAGGGCACATGAGGGCAGCACCTTTTGCACCACAGACAGACTGGCACCAAGCCCACTCCAGAATGCCCAGAGCCACAGCACATGGTGCTCAGCTGTTAGGGTTATTCTGCCCAGATGCCAGATTGCACACAGCAAGCAAGCTCTGGGGAGCGTTTACATCAGAAACACCGAGACCAGAGAAGGTTCTCAGGCATGGCTGGGTGGGAAGAGGAGGAGGGGCTGTGGGTCCTTTGGAAGGTAGGTGACCTAGTGGGATAGGCCCGGAAGATAGACCCAAGACAGCCCCAGGCCTATCTTAGAACAGCCCACATCTGCTTGGATCTGGCAAGAGCCACAGACTGCAAAGGCAAACAGTGAGAGGATTGAACATGGAGCAGGCAGCGTTGATGATAGTTTATGACGTCATTTCAGGAGCCCATGCAGGTGACCCGCCAGCTCTACCCAGCTTGCGTGAGCTACGCTGAGCAGCCCGACTCTAGGTCCTCCTCTGGAAGCAGGTGATGGTACTGCTGGGAGGGTAAACGAGAACAGCAGGTGAAGTCCAAGCCAGGGCTTGGGGAGGACAGCAAATGAGGCCGTCCTGAAGGCTCTGCTCTCAGCCCAGATACACCCCCCCCCACCGGCCCAAGCTCAGCTCCATCAAATGCTGGTTCCAGAAGTCCCTCCTGATCTCTCACTGCGGGGGGGCGGGGAGGAAGCTGGGTGACACTGCCAACGCTATCTTGGTCATGCTGGTTTAGAAGTAAAAGTCTTGTCCCTGGGAAAAGTAGCCATCAGAGCTGATGAGTGGGCACACAAGCAGTGGACGGTCCCTGCGATGGTTCATCACTAGGCTTGGCTTTGAAGGGTTGTCCACTTTCCTCAGAGTCCCCTGGGAAGTGTAGCAGATCAGAGATTCATTTATCAGAGTTCTTTATAAAGACATTCCTTACCTCAGATGTGGGGTCCTGTGACACACTCTGATACTCTACATTCCAGGAGGCAGCATGGTGATGAGTTAGCCAAGGCTCTTCAAAAGGAAGGAGTCTCCTGGGTGATTGTGGCACGTGCCTTTAATTCCAGCACTCAGGAGGCAGAGACAGGCAGATCTCTGAGTTTGAGGCCAGCCTGGTCTACAGAATGAGTTCCAGAATAGCTAGGCTACACAGAGAAACCCTGTCTTGAAAAACCAAAAAAGAAAAATTAAAAAATTAAAAATAAGAAAGAAAGAAGGAACAGAGGAAGGGAGGGAGGGAGGAAGGGAGGAAGGGAGGGATGAAGGAAGAGAGAGAGAAAGGAAGGGAGGGAGGAAGGAAGGAAGAGAGAGAGAAAGGAAGGGAGGGAGGGAGGGAGGGAGGGAAGGAGGAAGAAAGGGAGGGAGGGAGGGAGGAAGCTTCAGCAGTCCACCTGTGTCCACTCCTTTCGCCTGCAAATTCCCTTCCCTCTGGACACTGTGCTGCCATAGGCTATGCAAATGGTGTTTCCGCCAGGTGCTGTGCCTTCTGCTCTGTGTGGCTTTATTTCCTCATCGGGAATGTTGAAAGTTGCCTGAGCTGACGAGCACACCTATAGATGAGTAGCTGGCATCTGTGCCAGGGAGGAGAGAATGTGGGTTGGCCCACATCTGCTTCAGCAGTGAGGATGAACCTTGACCTTGGTGTTGAGGACAACTTGATAAGACATTTTTTTAAAATTAGTAATTTTTTTATGTTTTGATCTTATTATTCCTCTGTTAGGATTTATTCATCCTGGGTAAGTGAATATGGCTGAACACTGGGATTTGTTGGCAAGGAAACTGAAGAACCATGATTTATGTTACAGAAGCATGCACCTGTCCACTCCCAGGGGACAGAGGAGCCTGATGACCTGCCATGACAAGTTGAGATGAGTTCTCCCTGGACTTCACACACAGTGCCTCAAAAATGTTAAGAATAGCAAATAAGTGCCAGGCGGTGGTGGCACACGCCTTTAATCCCAGCACTCGGGAGGCAGGGGCAGGCGGATCTCTGTGAGTTCGAGGCCAGCCTAGGCTACAAGAGCAAGTTCTAGGACAGCTAGGACTACATAGAGAAACCCTGGCTCAAAAAAACCTAAATCAATCAGCCGGTCAGTGAGTAGTCCTAACAGTGAAGAGAACAGGCATTCTGTTGTTGAGATGGTGTGAGAAAGGCTGCAAACAGAGCCTCCAGGTAGCTGTCCCTGTCCTGGCAAATGAACTTCTTACCAAGAAGCAGCAAGAGTCAAGACTGTCTTTCTATGATGCCACCTTCCACAGCTATCCCAGAAAGCAAAGCAGCAGTTGGCCACAATGGCGGCCAAGGATGATGGAAGCAGCTGGCGTGTGCACCTTCTACATAATGTCAGGCCCAGACCTCAGGCAAGATGCTCGCAAGTGCCCCTAACAGTGACTAGGCAGGGCTGGGAGGTTACAGGACCAGACATGGTGACTCCTCATCATTTTGTCACCTCACCTTTTAGGGGTCATCTGGAGGTCAGGGTCAGGGCATCTTGGCAAGCCCAGCTAGAGGCCCGGTGGACAGCATCCAGCATTCTTGAAGCTGTATCTGGCGTTGTGTATCAACTACTTGCCTAATGGATATGAAAAAAATACCCTGGCAGAAAAATAACTCAAGAGAGAGTCCATTTTGGCTTACGGTTCTGGGGTACGGTCCATCACAGAGGGGAAGGAAGTCATGGCGCAGGACACATCATCCATAGTCAGAAAGCGTGCTCAGCTCACTTGCTTCTTTGCATGTGGTCCAGGACTCCAGTCCATAGAACAACACTGCCCATATTTAAGATGGATGTTCCCACATCAGTTAACCTAATCTACATAGTCCCTCACAGACACGCCCAGAAACATTTCCACAACTACTCTAAATCTCATCAAGTTGACAGTCAAGACTAACCACCACAAACTGTATCAAGACTAACCACCACAAACTGTACCAAGACTAACCACCACAAACTGTATCAAGACTAACCACCACAAACTGTATCAAGACTAACCACCACAAACTGTATCAAGACTAACCACCACAAAC
>JAQHUG010000241.1:2343506-2356714 GCA_028555095.1 Dicrostonyx torquatus
GTTCTTGCTGGCGAGACGGTTGCGCGGGACACCTGGCCACTCATAGTAGGGTGAGCCAAGCTGCTGGTCACCACAGTGACCTTTGTCTGAAAGGACCCAGGAAATTTGCAGTTCTCCCTCTCCTAGGGTGATGGCTGTTCTTGGTTGTCAGCTTAACTATATCTGGAATGAACTCCAGTCCAGAAACGGAGGATTGTGGCCCTGACCCTGAGGCTTAATCCAGATTTTGAGGCGAGAAGGCACACCTCCATTCTGGGTCACCCCGTCTGCTGAAGGGTTCCTTTCCCCTTTGCCTGCTTGCCCTTGTCTTGCTAGCATATCCATTTCCTCATTGACATTGGAGCCTGCGGTACTCCAGCATTTACAGAGGCCAGTTGAGACCCCCAGCCTCGTGGGGCTGAGCAACTACTGGATCCTTGGACTTTCCGTTCCTACCTCGTCACTCTTATACTGCAGCCTGTAAGTCATATATATATATATATATATATATATACATATATATATGAGATATTCATTCTACAAGTTCTGTCACTCTACAGAACTCTGACTAATACAACTAGCATAATTTTATTATTTATTTATTTATTTTTGAGACAGGGTTTCTCTGTATAGCTCTGGCTGTCCTGGAACTCACTCTGTAGCCCTGGCTGACCTCCAACTCACAGAGATCCACCTGTCTCTGCCTCCTGAGTGCTGGAATTAAAGGTGTGCACCACCACTGCCTGGATCACTTTATTTTTTGAACACTCGTTCTTCTTTTCAAGGTTTTTCTCGCTTCACCCCCACAGCTCTGCACCTCTTCCTAGCTTAGCAGACTAGTGGGCTTACCTGGGCATCAGCCTCAGGGACCTGGATCTGTCAGGTGACTCTCAGGAGCCCATCTCCATCAGTGGTGCCAGTCCCTGCCGACTCCTGACTCTTGGACTCCGCTGGGAGTCTTCCCAGAAAACATTTCAAAGGCCTCGCCCCCTTCACTGGGTCCTGTCTCCCTCCTCCATCCTTTTCAGTTCATCTTAAGCTCAGTCCTTCCTCCCCTCCCACACAACTGTGCCACGGGAAACGGAGGAATGCCCATCACCTTACCCCAGAACTCGAAACCCAGGTCGGGCCAGGTGCTATCCATGGTTAGGCCACATACCCTCTGCAGAGTCAGGAGTGACCCGGATGCCTCAAAGAGCAATTTCAGATAGGTGCGCATCTGGGAAATTGTAAAGTTCCTAGCCATGTTCCAGCTTCTTCCACAGGTTGAGGGGTTCACTTAGTCCACACACACGGTCTACTTGGAGCCCCTGTTCAGACCTTAGCCTCGGCAGATCTCCCCATTCACATCCGTTTCCCTCTGTTCATGAGGAGTCTTGCTGTATCATAAGGCTCCCTTCTATGCCTCAAGGACAGCACAAAGCCTGGCCCTCATTCTGGATTCTCTCAGTTTCAGGGGCCCTCAAACAGGTTCTTTTCTCTCTCTGGAGGTCAATACTGGAGCTCTGGGAGCCCTGGACCTTGGCCCATGGCACTGGCAGCTCTACATCTGCCTCAGCCTGGCACACGTGGCAGGAAGATGCTACTCCTCAGATGGTGTAGGTGGTTCCTGCCGCCTGGCACTGGTGATGAGATTGCTGGGGGCTGGGGCTGCTGATTGAAGGCGGGGGAGGGAGAGGAGGAGCGTGGCGGGAGAGATGACAGGTGGGAAGCGGATGGAGGACTTGGAAACAAAGCAAATTTGCAGTCGCCAGGAAATATATCCCCAGCCACAGGTAGTCTGCGGAAAAGAGTCGGCTGCCTCCCAACTGGCACCTCAAGGGGCAGGCGGGGTGCCTCTCACAGCTGCCTCGCGAAGCTGGCAGCTGCGCTGCTGTGCCATGTGTAAGGAGCCGGCCCCCGGGAGCACCCACGCCAAGCTGGTGTCAGCTGCGGGAACCCACATATGTGGCACTTCAATATTTTTGCCCTGTAAGGCCTGGCATTCGTGGCTTCATGGGGAAGGCATTCTGGCAGGACTGGGATCTCAGCATGCCCATGCCAGGGTCTCCAACCCACGTCAGTCCCACACAGCTCCCTGTCTACCACATGGTGGGTCTGCTTTTTTGCTCACACCTCAGAAGAGGCCAATGTGCTGTATATACCGGAGTAAACAAAGAGTCAGGCCCCCGGTGGGTTCCTGGAATATGCCCAGAACCTTCTCCAAGCCCAAGCAACTGGGCTGTGTAGAGGAGAGTGGATGTGTGGAGAAATGTAGGCATGGGCAGAGGCTGGGTGAGTGAGGTCTTTACATGGACAGTGGGCCATTTAGATAAAATATGAACTTGGATGGAAGGCCCATGAAGATGAGTTATGGGCATGGACAGAGGGCCTTGTGGGCTAGGCATGGATACAGACAAAGGAGCTAAAAAGTGGGACTGTTCAGAGCAAGCGGCATGTCGTGGTGTGTATTTCCAACTGACTGTTTTAAATCCCAGGTTCTGATTAGTTAGTTCAGTCTCACAGAACTGCAGGAAGTGTCTACTGGTTTATTTCAAGAGGAGTCAGGATAAGAAGGCCAGCTGTATAAGAGGGATAGGGAAGAGGCTGGCAGTGTCCCCGGGGCAGGAGCTCCGGACCCTACAGTTTGGGTGTGCTGACCTTCAGGGTGTTCAGTTGCCCACAGGAGCCCCTCTCATCATAGTCTGAGCATGACAGAAGCTTGGACATGTGTGGAGGTGCAACTGGGTGGAGGGGAGCTAATCTCTGGCCTGATGGAGGTAATCAGCAAGGTTTGTCTAGCCGGATGCTTCTTGGGGACTTGAGCTTCCGTGGCTTGCTTGAGGAAGAGGAGTTCTTATCTCTGACTTCTGTGATTTGGTGAAGAGGTGGCTCTGAGTCAGGGACCACAGATACACCCAAAATATAGACATCTATCCAAGCTCCCATTGCTCAGCACACTGACAAGTGTTTTAGGAGCCGCACATCAAAACCCGATACCAAAATCCTCAGCTTCCTGATGGTGTGAACAATTCGGTAGAGACTGGAGGTTACAGATACTGATCTCTTCCTAGACCAGCCACCCGAAGCAAGATGCTCCCTCAAGATGGTGAAAGGTGGCGATGAAGCACACCCCGAGAGAGAATGGGTAACACTGCCGTGTTGTATAGCTAAGCCACCATATTTTTAGGTGGTGTGTATTAAGTCTTCTTTGTTAAGACTTTTTTTTGGAGACAGGGTTTATGTAGACCATAAGCTGGCCCCAAACTCATGATCCCCCTGCTTCAGCCTCTCAAGTATTAGGGTTACAAATGTCTACCACCATGCTCAACATGTGGTGTGTGTATGTGTGTGTGGTGTGTGTAGTGTGTATGTGTGTGTGGTGTGTGTATGTGTGTGTGTGGTGTGTGCACGTGTGCATGCGTGCATGTTCGTGTGTATGTGTGTGTGTGTATGTGTGGGTGGTGTCGTTATCTACACCAGAGGAGGGAACTGGGTATACTCTATTGCTCTCCACCTCAGTCCCTTGAGACATGGTCTCTCACTGAAGTTCACAGAGTTTTCGGCTTAGATGACAGCCAGTTTACTGGGGTTAGAGGCTCACACAACCATGCCCAATTTTTGACAAGGGTGCTGGGTATCCAAACTCAGACCCCCTTGCTCTTGCAGCAAACACATATGTCCTCTGAACTATCTTCCCAGTCCACACCCCCTCATGCCCATCTAAGATACTTTTTGGATTTCCAAGAGGTTCATTAAGATGTAATCCCAGCAGGCGGTGGTGGTGCAGCCTTTAATCCCAGCATTCGGGAGGCAGAAGCAGGTGGATCTCTGTGAGTTCAAGGCCAGCCTGATCTACAATCTACAAGAGCTAGTTCGAGAACAGATAGGGCTGTTGCATAGAGAAACTCTGTCTCGAAAAACCGAGAGAGAAAGAGAGAGAGGTAAGCCCACCCTAAACCAAGGAATCTATCCGAAGCTCTGAGCAGGGACTGGGGACCTGGATTAAGGTGTCCATTACTTATTGCACATTGGGAACCAGGTAATGGGTGGCAGCTTCCCTTTGAGTCCTATGATTTCTGCTTGTCATTTCCTCTGTGAACCTGCTTCTCAGTTGGAGCTACCATTGGTTTCGGGATCACCCTTGGAGCACCAGTGTCCTCGGTCTGATAGCATCATGAACAACATGGTCATCCAAAGTTCTGATCTACAATCTATAGCCCTTGTCTGCTCACCCTCCTCTTCCTTAGCAAACCCCACATATCTGCCACACGGGCTCGGGGTGCCTCACCATAACGAGTCATAGCTTCAAAACCCTGGCTATAGCCCCACCGTGACTCTGAGCTCTCCAACAGACCTGATTCCCTCCAATCAGTTACTAGTCTCTTTAATTCTAGAGCTCTTCCCTGACCCACACAAACCCACAGCCTCCCATCCTGTGTACGTTCCAGACACCCTCCACTGAGCACCTTGGCTTTCCTGCCACTTCGCTTCTGACCTTGTCCTGGAATCCCTTTGCCAGGCATGATCTTCCTCCTGCCTCCCAGTGTCCCTAGACTGCTGGCCTTTCGGGAACCAACCCAACCATCACTTTTCACATACAGCCTTTCTTGAACCTGATCATCTGAGCCCTTATCGCTCTGTGATAGAATCTTAGAGATGATTTGTAACAGATGTAGAGATGATGGTGCCTGTGTTCAGTGTTTGCTCTTCTGGGACTATATCCTACATGGGATTCTCTATTTGGCTGTTATAACACCTACTGGAAACGGCCTTCCCTATAGATGAGGATACGAGGGTCCAAGAAGTTTATCTGCCAACACACACAGCACTCATTGTTGGAAGTCTTGCATTACTCCTCCCTTGTTGTGTTCACATGGCCTCAGAACTTCACGACTTACAGTGTTAGGGATATGGCCCAGTTGGTAAAGCTCTTACCCAGCATGCATGAAGCCCGGGGTTCAATCCCCAGCAGCCCATTGGCTGGGTATGGTAGCACATGAAAGTAACCCCAGATCTTGAACAACAGAGACAGAAGGAGCAGGAGTTCAAGGTTGTCCTTCTCTTCAGCTACATAATGAGTTGGAGGACAGCCTGGAATATATGAGACCGTGTCTCAGAAACCTTCATGGGTGAAAACAATAAATGTTATCTACACAATTATGCACATCAGGAATCCAGGATAACAGTGGCCAGGCCTCTTCAGGCGCCACAGGTACTGTGGGATTTGCTGACCAGCAGGCTCTCTATGGGGTAGAGTGCAGAAACCTGTTTTTATGCCAGGCAGACCCTCCACCAGCTGTCCCTGAGTCTTCACTTCATAGAAGCTGGATTCCCAAGGCACATGATCAATCAGCGGAACAAGAAGAAGGCTGAGGCCGGGCAGTGGTGGCGCATGCCTTTAATCCCAGCACTCGGGAGGCAGAGGCAAGCAGATCTCTGTGAGTTCGAGACCAGCCTGGTCTACAGAGCTAGATCCAGGACAGGCTCCAAAGCCACAGAGAAACCCTGTCTCGAAAAACCAAAAAAAAAAAAAAAAAGAAGAAGAAGAAGAAGGCTGAGGTGCCTGAGGTGCCTTTCATTGCCTCCCTGGAAGTACATACAACCACCGTTAGTTAGTGTCTAGCTATAGATTCAGCTCAGCCCTGTTCCAGGTAGGCTGGACCAGCCTGGGCACAGAAAGCCAGCGACAGGTCAGAGACTGTCATGGCCTCTTCTCTTAATCACCAGGTGCCAGGTGTCCTCAGTGCTCCCAGGGCTGGGACTTACCAGGACATCAGTGCGGTCTCCCCCGGAACAGGCAACCGCAGCTCCCAGAGCTGCCTGCGCCTGTGGAAGGTAATGTGTTCACAGCTTGCGGAAGTTCCCCTCATGAGCAAACTCCTGCCAGTCAGATCTGTGTTGTGCTTCAGTCAAGTGAGAAGGTGTGACCCAGGCGCCCCCAGCAGCTTACGCTCATTAAGCTGGAGGTGCAAAGGACTAAGGGGGAGGGGCTGAGTCCCCTTCCAAGATGCTCCAGCTATGAGATGTTCTTTCCTGGGAAGGGCAGGTAAATGTATGCGGGGGGAAGGGGGGCAGCTGGTGTCTGGAATCTGGAGGCACGTGCTATGGAGACATGGCTGACGGCTGGTATCTATCGTCTGCTCAAGAATGTACAGAGTCATCTTGGCCACCTGAAACCAAGGTGAAAAAAGAGGCTGCAAACTGTCACGTGGGATGGCTCAGCCACCTCTTCAGGGGCAGGTGGGAATTGGCTTCCTGCCCAAGGCTGCAGGTGCTGCTGTCTGGCTCCTTCCATTTACCCGGCATCTGTTGATAGCTTCCTGCCCCGAACCACTGCGGGGAGCCAGGGGTGGAGATGCCAGGAGCGATGGGAGTTCACACTTTCAGCAGCAGTCAGAGCTTGGGTCCCTTGTGCTCACCGCCTCCCATGGGGGCGGGAGACTGTGACATTCCCAACTCTTTCATTTGCTAGGTTGAAGTGACCACTTGCTCCACTGTGCCAGGTCTTGTCTCTGCTGGTTCTTTTGAATTTCTCTCATGAGTTTCCTTGTTCTCTCTCTTCCATTTCCCCTTCCCGAAACCTCAAAACCTCTTCAGCAGCCCCCTCTAATCTCTTCACCCTGTGTTCTCTGCCTCAGCCTTTGGTCCAGATAGTCCCTTGTTTCCAACCCTCGGAGGAGACTCATGCTCATTCGGCCACTGCTCTTCCTAGCCCTCAGGCCTTCGGGGCGCTCTCTGTTGGAGAATCTTGGTCTTGTGGGACCTTTGTACCTCAGCTCTGATGACAGTAATGGGGGTTGCTTTGGCATTGTCCTCACGTGGCCATCCCTGCTCTCTGCATCTGTTTTTTTCTGACAGTGAGCTTATACTGCTCACGTTAGTGGCTATCTGGCTAACCTCAAATGTCTGGTCATTCCTGACGGCTTGTGCTATGGTCACTGAAATGCCAATCAGAAGCTCAGGGGATGGGTGGCACTGAGCCCCATCAGGCTTTCCCTGCAGAGTGAACACGGAGACTCCCAAACCACCACCATCCTCGCCAGTGCCACTGTCCCGTTCAAACAAACAATGGTCTCTTATTATTTTTGTTTAAGTGTAAGTGTGTGTGTGTGTGTGTGTGTGTGTGTGTGTGTGTGTGTGTGCGCGCGTGAGTACGCATACACAGAAACAGGATCTCTCTGGAGCCAAAGTTACAGGCAGTTGTGAACTGTCTGGTATAAGTGCTTGGAATGAAACCTAGATCTTTTGGGAGAATACATGCTCTTAACTGTTGAGCCATCTCTCCATCCCTCCTATCTCTTTTGTCTCATTTTTGAGACAATGTTATGCATACCAAGCTGGCTTCAAACTCATTTTATAGTCAGATAACCTTGAATTTCTAATCCTTTTGCTTCCACGTCCCAAGTGCTGCGATTATAGGCATGCACCACCATGTCTGGTTTATGCAGTGGTGGGGATCAGATCCAAGGTGTTATGCTAATAATTAGGCCACTCCTACCCCAAATCCAGATTCTTGTCTGTCGCCAAGGCCCAGGGGTTGGCAGAAGCTGAGTCGCATCTCCAGGTCATGTCTATGTCTATTCCTTGGAAGTAGACATTTAAACACAGAAGCCCTGGGGCTTAGGGTGTAAATTCCAATGTTAGACACTGTGGTTGATGGCGATGTTCTGTCCCTTCCTCTCTGTGATCTCATTTACCAAAGAGGGGAAGAAAAGGAAACAGTGTTCATTAGAAACAATGTAACTTCAGAAGCCACCTGAATCGGGTATATGGCTCTTGTGAAGACACCCAGAGCTCCCCTCTGAAGCCCACATCCATAATGGGGTGTATACCGTCCTTGTCCTAAATCAGTTCCCCCACCAGGCAGTCTGTCTCAATGTCTATGCTTAAAGCTATGCTAAAACCACGTCTGACATCCTGAAGCCCAGAGTCAAGAATCCCCATTTTACTGACGTGAAGGTCTGGGAAGCTGCTCGGGCTACTGCAGGTGGTGGAGCTGTGCCCCCAGCTTTGCTGCCACTGACGAATGGACTTAGCGTTTAGCTTTCAGTGTTTCCCTTTACTGCACCCTAAAGCTGGCTATGGTGGCACAGACCTGTGATCCCAATACTCAGGAGGTTGAGGCAGGGGAATTATCAGGAATATGATGGCAGCCTATGCTATAGAGAAGAAAAGACCCTGTCACAGTCCCTGAGTTCCTGTGAGGAGGGATTCTCACACAATGTGTCACGGCTTTAAAAATCACCTTTAACATACAGACTCTCAACTGCCAAGGGGCTCCTCTTCAGGGACCAAGGGAACCCATTTACATTTTGTCCACAGCTCTATAGTGCCTCCTGCCATGCCGACAAAGGTGCCTATTAACATGAAAATTGAGGGCTGAGGATACAGCTCAGAGTTGTTGGGATGCATGTGTGAAGCCCCGGGCTTTATCCTCAGCACTGAGCCAGGTGTGGTGAGGCAGCCTGTCATTAATCAGCACTCAAAGGGTAGAGGTAGGTCATCCTTGGCTACATAGTAAGTTCAAAGCCAGTTTATGAGACCCTTTCTTAAAAAAAAAAAAAAAAAGTTAAAGTTGACCCAACGCAAGCAACCCACAGAACTTTTGCTATCAGGACAAAGGATCCAGAGGTCTGGAGACAGCCGTCAAGCACCTAAAAGTCACTTTTTGGCAATCCTGCACAGGACTAAAGTTCAGTCTTTGTCTGTGAAAAAGCCGGAACGCTCGAGTCCGGAACCCATTACCAAGGCTATGCACACAGGGACAGATTAGATAAACGGACACATTTCACCCGCGGACATTTTTAGGTGTAGGACTCTTTCCGGCCTGATCCACTCCCTGGGACTTTTCAGGCCGGTGCCCCACCCCTAGTGATCCCCATCTGACCGCAGGTGAGCGCGTTGCAGAGAACAGGAAAGAGAGTGTCGAGGTGAGCTGGAGCTGATTAGGGGTTAGTGGGAGCTGCTGGGCAGTTGTCTGTCGTCGCGCGCGAGAAACTTCTGCTGAATGTTAAACTCAACTCATGCCCATCTCCCAGAGCTGAAGTCCTAGCGGAGCGTCTCTTCGATTTGTTTGCGTGGAGCCTCACGTGGGATGCAGGTTCAGGCCTAGCTCCGAAAGGCCAATGGGTTCCGAAAGCAGACTGTGGCGGCGTGGGCAGGGCAAGTGTGCCTGCGAGGAAGGGCTGCTGGACTTGGAAGCGGGACCGGGAATTTCACTGAAAGAAGTTGCTTTGATTTTCGTCCTGGCAGGGAACTTGTTTGTGGCAACCACTAAGACTTGTGGGAGGCTCCAGATGTTGCTGCGGGAGCGCGGGTGAACCTGTGCTGTCCCTCGAGGGAGTAACTGTGAAAACGTGAATTCCTAAGTCCGTCGTGTCCCCCCGCCCCCCCCCCCAGTGCCAACGTGATTGTTGTGAAACAGGGCTCCCTGTTGTTCTTGGACTTGAGATAGATGGCTTCATTTTTAAAATGTAGGGACAGGGTCTCCTGTATCCAAGCAGGCCTTGAACTTACTATCTAGCCGAGTACCCTTGAACTTCTGAACCTCCTGCCTCCACTATGCCCATTTTAGGTGGTGCTGGGGAACAAGGGTTTCCTGTATTCGAGGCAAGCAGTCCCTAATACACTCCCAGCTCCTAGATGTCTTTTTAACATGGTAGTTTATTATGTAGAATGGATATGGGTTTTAACATTTTTTAAAAATTATTTGTGAATGCTACTTTAAAATATCGTTTTGACAGTTCTTGACCCACAGGTATCACGTGGCATTCTCTGGTATCTCTAGACCTGAAGGGGTCAGAGGGCCATGCACAGTCAAGTGCTCTCAATAGACAGACTTTGTTTTGTTCTGAAGAACTGGCTCTGATCGGATGAGCTAGTAGTTAGCTCAGCACTGATGGATGTATAAGTGCTTGGGCCAGGCTCACGCCTGAGGACCAGAGCGGCTTTGGAGGCCGGAACTGGTCCCATTTCCATGTATGGGAGAGCGTGGCGCTGCCTCAGAGGGGGACATGGTAGAATGTACATGAGTTTAAGGTGGCCAGCAGTGCCATCCCAGCATGTGCACAGCTGTCCACACAGGATTCGGTTTGCCCTTACCCTCTGTCCTCCTCTCTGACTTATCACACCGGGGTCAGTGTATCCTCATGGCAGTCTCCGTTCCTCCTGGTGTGGGCGTCTCCATGGAACTGTGATTAAGTCTGTTCCACAAGGAGTCCAACTTGACCCCTCCTGGTGCTCAGTGTCTGTACATGGTAGAAATGCCACCAACCTTCAGGTCTCAGGACTCTGTCCCAGAGGGCAGTGGGGTTTTCTTCAGCTGTGCTGTAAGAGGCCAGGCAGAGCTCCTGCAGCTACATCACCTGCTCTACCTGCTCTGAATCTTATGGCCATGCCACCGTGTTGCTTATGCCTGGTTAGCCGTGTTGGCCCAGTCCTACCACCTCACAGGGCATGGTGGTGTCAAAAGTAGGGTACGCGGAGATTAGCAGAGACCAGCACCCTGCTGAACATGCATATTTGCATGTCTGTGTGTGATGTCTTTAGACTTTTTCTGAGCCCCATTGGTTGGCTTCAGTTTAACCAATCACCACTTGTGCGAGCATCTTTTTGTACCCCTAAGGTCATAGTATTAATGCAACATGAGGAAAAGGGTTTCAGCTATTTGTGCTACTGCTGAGAAGGCTTCTCTCTCATATGACCCAAGCTCGTGACCTCCCCAGGACTAGAGGAGTACATCAGGACTATATCAGGAGTATCTCAGGGCCTTGTATATCGTTCCCGTGTGCCATAGTCTCTCGGGGCAATTCTTCATCAAGAACTTAGCCCTGAGGGTTCTTTTTTCCAGCTTCCTGATGCTGACGAGTTCCCTCTTCTGGGTGGTGGGTAGGAACTACTCCCCAAGGGCTCAGCTCTCCTAGCGCTTCAGGAGAGTTGTGCCATTTTGGAGGCTGTGGTGAAGCACTGTGTTGGATGTTCCTGGTGTCTGTCACACAGCAGGTCTTCTGTTTGAGTTTCTCTGTTTTCTGTTCCCTTGTGCAGAGACAGTAGGTGAATGCCAACTGTCTTGTCCTTCCCATTCATCCCGAGACTTCTCATACTCTAACCCCCAGGAACCTGGCCACAAGTCTGTAATTCTGAAATCCCACACAGCAGGTCTTCTCTTTGAGTTTCTCTTGGCATCTCTGACTGTAAAACAAATAGAGGAGAATGTGTTGGAGTAAGAATGAAAGCACCCTAATTTACTTTACGCTCCCTGGCTTCTGGAAGGCCACATGCATTCTTGGCTTCTCTTGCCTAGCCCTGCTGTTTCCTTGAATTTGTCAGTTTCTTTGTAGAAGTAGAAACCCAGGGTGTGGCAGACTAGGACCTCTGAGCCCTTGTGGAGCAGCACTGAGCACAGCCGTGGTTCTTCACTGCCTCATCTAGACCTCGAGTGCTCTCCAGGAGTCAGTGTGTTAGGGAACGGACTTTGTGCACAGAGCCTACAAACAGCCAGGAGCTAAACTTCTGCGCCGAGGAGTGAGGTAGAGCTTTCCTGCGCTAGCGGAGAAGCCAGCCAATCCCAGCAAGGAGGGAGGGAAACTTAGTCACACCCAAAGACCTTGAGCACAGAACGAAATTTAGTTCTAGGAAGATTTATTGACGAAGAATTTGTTTGGTTAGATAATTATTTAAGTATTGCAGAGATGCCGGGCTGTGGTGGTGCACACCTTTAATCCCAGCACTCAGGAAGCAGAGGCAGGCGGATCTCTGTGAGTTTGAGACCAGCCTGGTCTACAAGAGCTAGTTCCAGGACAGGCTCCAAAGCTACAGAGAAACCCTGTCTCAAAAAACCAAAAAAAGAAAAGAAAAAAAAGAAAAAAAAGTATTGCAGATAGGCTGTACTTAAGAGAACAAAGCTGTCTTGGTGTGGTGACAACACACCCTAATCCCTTTAATCCCAGCACTCTGGAGGCAGGCAGATCTCTGAGTCTGAGGCCAGCCTGGTCTACTGAGAGAGTTCGAGGGCTACACAGTGAAACTCTGTCTAAACAAACAAAGGCAAAGCTGCTTTTAGTGCTGGCAGCAGGTAATGTTATGCTGGCTTGTCCCCTGGCAAGTTAATGAAAGAGAAAAGTTGTCAGAGATGTGTCAGAGGAGGCTAATGGAGGCGGACCTCACAGAGGGAATGTCACATGTGGTAATTCTGTGAGGTGTGGATGGAACTGAAGGGAGGTGAGGCGAGAGATAGTTCAGGGCTCCCAGCTTTCACCCCAGAGAATGCCAACTGTTGCGTCTGTGGGGGAAGGGTAGACACATGGCCTGGGATGGGGCAGAAGTTCCCTCAGCAGGTGTCTCTGTTGACCTCTAGCACTGAGTGCCGTCTGACACCTTAGTATTTAGTGCCTCTGTAAACAAAGGGTTAGCAGTGCCTTCAGCTCAGCACAGCCTCTGCACCGAGCCACTCCCTCTAGCTCAGAGTCCCCTCCAAAGCAGGTGTGGCCTTTTGTCTCACTACAGTGGTTGGCTGGAGGCTGGCT
Organism: Dicrostonyx torquatus; assembly: GCA_028555095.1. Classification (NCBI taxonomy): domain Eukaryota; kingdom Metazoa; phylum Chordata; class Mammalia; order Rodentia; family Cricetidae; genus Dicrostonyx; species Dicrostonyx torquatus. The sequence goes on from JAQHUG010000241.1 coordinate 2,355,992, forward strand.
GCTCCAGTGAAAGCCACCAGTGATTGCAGGATAGGTGTGGCAGAAGCTGGGGGGGGGCAGCTTAGTGGAGAGTGGTGTGTTCTAACTGCTGGAGGCCAGATGGACTGGGGTGGGGGCTGTCTTTTTTACTGCCAGAGGCCTGGGCAGGGACGACGTGTGACCTGAGGGTTATAAACCAGAGGAATTTATGTTGCTAGCTAGCACTGGGAAGCAGATCCAGAATATTGAGTGGTCTCCAGGCCCGCTAGATGCCATATGCAAAGCCAGTGTGGAAGTGTGATGGCCCCCTCTGTTGTTCTGGAGTGGACTTCAGGGTCCACAGAGGTGATAGCCAGTGGAGCATTCCAGTGGGACTAAGCAGTGACATCTCCTCCCTCTCCCTGAGCACTCTTCCTCGGCTTGTTCCAGCTATAATTAGTAGTTGTGTTTGAGAAGACAGATTGAAGAGTTAGTTATCTTTCAGCCGTTAGGGGGAGGAAAAGAAACAAACTGGTGCTCTCTAGCCTGGTGACCTTGCCTGCCTGACGCCCTTCTGGGCTATCTTTGGGACGTGCTGGAGTGCCAGAGAGAAGCAGCTCTGTGTCCTCCCTGAGCAGGCTGTGTCTCAGATGTGTTCTGGGAGCGGCATGGGTGCATGCCAGGCTTTTACTTTTGGGCCACCAACCAGCTCTCAAATCAGGACATGGAGACTTATTAGTTAAGAATGCTTAGCCTTATCTTAGC
>JAQHUG010000241.1:2356995-2374504 GCA_028555095.1 Dicrostonyx torquatus
GCCTCGTTATTGGTTGTTCATTTTGTTGTTGTTGTTGTTTTTTGTTTTTCGAGACAGGGTTTCTCTGTTGCTTTGGAGCCTGTCCTGGAACTAGCTCTTGTAGACCAGGTTGGTCTCGAACTCACAGAGATCTGTCTGCTATGCCTCCCAAGTGCTGGGATTAAAGGTGTGCACCATCACCGCCTGGCTCATTCAGCTTTTTATTAGACCAATCAGGTGCCTTAGGCAGACAAAGTGAAATAGCAACACATCCTTACATAGTTAAACAAAGGCAGCAGAAACAAACATAACACACCTTCACACAGTTAAAGTACTATTTCTCAGCATAAGCAAACGTAACACATCTTTGCATAGTTAAGCATTCCACAAGGATGACTTTTGAGTCCCTGTGAAGCCTGCTTCTACTGACTAGTGATTTTCCAGGCTCAGAATTCCAAAATCTATTATTCAGGATCTACCTTAAGTGTATGTATATTTGGGTTTCCTAACTTAAAATTGTTTGGGAATTTTGTATGTCTTTGAAATCTTTAAAGAAGTCGAATAGAAAGCTTTGATACTAGACACTTCCTAAAGATTGGAAGTGTAAGCCTCTCTGTTTAGGGATGCTACGTTAAGAGTGTCTGCAGCACCAGGTGTTGGTGGTGCACACGTTTAACCCTAGAATTTGGGAGGGAGAGGCAGGTGGATCTCAATAAGTTCAAGGCCAGCCTGCTCTACAAATGAGTTCAGGACGGTCAGTACTGTTACACAGAGAAACACTGTCTCAAAAAACAAAAAATAATGTCTGCAGTCTTTTGGAGTGTTTGGAGAGTGTGTTTAAACCTTGCTGAGAGCAAGACTTGGTGAACCAGGCACACGCTCACACATTGCACTCTCATCTTCCCCAGCCCAGCCAGTGGTGTGGTGGAGTGATGCCGCCCCACTCGACGCTGCCCTTCAGGCGTCTCATCTGGTCCTTGGCCTCCAGTCGGCTGGTTCCCAGAAGACACAGTGGACATAGCCTCCTGCATACAGCTCCAGAAACCCGCGCAGATGGGATTGCCCCTGTGTTCATCCGCGCCCTGGCCTTTGGGGACAGGATTGCCCTTATTGACAAACATGGCCGTCACACCTACAGGGAGCTTTATGACCGCAGCCTTTGCCTGGCCCAGGAGATCTGCCAGCTTCGGGGTTGCAAGGTTGGGGACCTCCAGGAGGAGAGGGTTTCCTTCCTGTGCTCCAATGATGTCTCCTATGTTGTAGCTCAGTGGGCCTCCTGGATGAGTGGCGGCATTGCTGTCCCACTCTACTGGAAGCACCCTGCGGCCCAGCTGGAGTATTTCATCCAGGACTCCCGGAGCTCTGTGGTCTTGGTGGGCCAGGAGTACTTGGAGCGGCTAAATCCAGTGGCCCAGAGACTGGGAGTACCTCTTCTTCCTCTCACGCCTGCCATCTACCGTGGAGCAGTGGAGCAGCCCCTAGAGCAGCCGTTTCACGAGAGGGAGTGGCGTGACCGGGGTGCTATGATCTTCTACACCAGTGGGACCACGGGGAGGCCCAAGGGTGCACTGAGCACCCACCGTAACTTAGCAGCTGTGGTGAGTGTTGGGTGTGCTCCAGAGGCCCCTGTTTCCTCCCCTCTCCCAGCCTCACGGTCATCACTGAGTAGGTCCTGCCATGCTTCGCTGAACGACCACCAAGACTGTATAGTTGTGTAGTCGGACTGTGATTAGGTTGGAATTTGTAAGAGCACCCAGAGACAGGAGCAGCTTTTGTGTCGACTCCTGCCGTGTGTGGTACCTTTGTGTTCAGTCGCTCCCAGTCCCTCGCTGTGTGTCTGACTTACTCAGCTCACGTTCTATGTGTATGTGCAATGAGGTCTCCTGTCCAATAGGAACAGTAAAGTAACATGAAAGCCCACACAGAGGAAGGCAGCAAGTGAGCCCCCAGGTTCCTTGGCACAGGCATGTAGTTCCAGCCATCAGGCTCAGGTGTGATAGGGTGTGTGCAGCATCCTTCCTGGAGGGGACACTCAGCTTAGAGGCCATCTCCTTCCGTAGTAGAGACACAGGCTGTGATGGAGCCAGTATCCTCACACTGATGGTTCACGGCGCACAAAGGAGCCTTGTCCACTTGGCTTCTCAGTGAGAGCCGAGAATATGCCTGGAAATTTGCCGTGTGTCTCCTGTCACAGCTGAGTGGGTGACCGTGGTGCAGGGACCACAGACAGCTCAGCACAGGTAGGCAGCCTGCTGGTTCAGACTTGAACTCTGCTGCAGTCTGTCCTTTGTGGGGACCGTGCTGTGGGCAGCAGTGCCAAAATCCCGCCTCTGCCTCCCACAGTGTTTGCAGAGCCTGTTCCTAGGCTTTCTAAGGTCTCTGCAGTCCCCAGTTACGTGTTTCTGCTCCCCTTTGCCCAATAAGTGGGAGAACCCAGTTACTTTTCTGCTTCAGGAGCAGAGAACCATCTTTATTCTCCCTTCGCTTTTTCAGGATCCCCTGGACCACTTGTCTGCCAAAGTCATGCCCACACTCCCTCAATCCCTGTTCTTAGGCAGTGCTGTTTCCTACAGGTGACTGGGCTGGTCAACGCGTGGGCGTGGACAAAGAATGACGTGATCCTTCATGTCCTCCCACTGCACCATGTCCACGGTGTGGTCAACAAGCTGCTCTGTCCACTCTGGGTAGGAGCCACCTGTGTGATGCTGCCCGAGTTCAGTGCTCAGCAGGTAAGGCAGGATCCAGGGTTCTCGGCAGACCCAGTGAATTGCTGTGTGCGTTGTGATCAATGTCTGCAGGCTGGAGGGTTAAAACAGCATGTATTTATTCTCCTAGGTACCTAGTACTGGAGGGCAGTGTCTAGAATGAGTCTGGTAGAGCCAAAAGCAAGGTTCCCTGGAGGTCTCTGCATCTTGCTTTCTTTGGCTTCTAGAAGCACCTGCTCGGCTTGTGGCTGCATCTCCCCATTCAACGGCAGCCAACTCGAGCCATCCTCTCTCTTTCACATCCTCTAATTAATGTGTGTGTAAATCAGGGTCATTTCCCTGTGGCTAGACCCACAGCTTGATCCCCTCTCCAGCCTCGGGGAGCAGGAGGACCTCCTTCTGCAGCAGTCGGGAAACAGGGACACGATGTTGGTCCTATGCAGGGGAGATGACAGTGGGGCCAGTGTCACTGAGCTGTGTGGCATCGTCACCTGTGCAGGGCAGAGTCTCCAGAGCAGCAGCTCAAGGACACCGTTAGAGCAGGCTGAGCTCACACTGTCACTTCCACTCTGGGAACTGGAAGGAGCAGGTTTCGCACCTTTGTTTTGTCTTTGTTTGACTCTTGGGACCTTTGCCTGTCAAGGTGAGATACCAGAACCTCTGGTCAGTCACTGCAGGTGAAGATTGTTAGGAATTGGAGGGTTCTGTAAGGAATTGCCTTTTTAACAATCTGGAATTTTTAATTTATGAGCCCGACTCTGCCCTTGGCTGTGATGACAACATGGTACTGTTCAGTCCTGTCCTGCATGCCTCATACTGATTGTAATGAAATAAAAATGTAACTGGTGAGAAATTTAAGTGCTTTTATACAAAATATTACTAGAAATTTATTATGGGGTAAAATGGAAAGTTCACACGAAGCTTTCTGGATAGTACAACAGCCCTCCTCCTGCCTGTGTTGAGCCCGGCCACAGCGTCCATTAGTAGGAGAGACCTGCAATGGAGGCAGCGTGTGGCTGGCAGCTGTGCTGTCCTCTGCTGAGTGCTGCGTCCTGTCTCCTTGTAGGTTTGGGAAAAGTTCTTAAGCGAAGACGCTCCACGGATTAATGTATTTATGGCAGTGCCCACGATCTACAGCAAACTGCTGGACTACTATGACAAGCATTTCACACAGCCCCACGTCCAGGACTTCGTGCGTGCAGTTTGTAAAGAAAAGATTAGGTGAGTGGACGGAGCCCATTGGTGGTCAGCAGGCAGCCTCATACTTAGTAGTGTCTGATGGCTCTGTGCGTCTGGTAGTGTACGTCTGTGTTCTGTCCTCTACTGGATATCCTCCCCCCCCACCGCCATCTACACCCACGTGTCTGTCTACCCCCCACCCCCCGTCATCTACGCCCACATGTCTGTCTACCCCCATCTACGCCCACGTGTCTGTCTACCCCCATCTACACCCACGTGTCTGTCTACCCCCCACCCCCTGTCATCTACGCCCACGTGTCTGTCTTACCCCCCGTCATCTATGCCCACGTGTCTGTCTACCCCCCATCTATGCCCACATGTCTGTCTACCCCCCATTTATGCCCACATGTCTATCCACCCCCTATCATCTACGCCCATGTGTCTGTCTACCCCCCATCTATGCCCACGTGTCTGTCTACCCCCCGTCATCTATGCCCACATGTCTGTCTACTCCCATCTACGCCCACGTGTCTGTCTTACCCCCCGTCATCTATGCCCACGTGTCTGTCTTACCCCCCGTCATCTATGCCCACGTGTCTGTCTACCCCCCCCGTCATCTATGCCCACGTGTCTGTCTACCCCCACCCCCCGTCATCTATGCCCACGTGTCTGTCTACCCCTCTGTCTATGCCCACGTGTCTGCCTACCCCTGGCACCTCTGCCTCTCACCTCTCTCTGCTGCTCTGCTGGAGGAAGGCTGAGGACTGGAGCAGCCTCCTCCCTGGTCCACTCTGACTTGGCTCTGAGAGTTCCCCTCACTCTGCAATGCTGCTGACTCTCCCTCCAGTCTCCTCCCCTGGCTTCTGTGAACTTCTCACAGCCATGAGCTGAGTGAAGCCTGTTACCTGTTCAGTGGCATCAAGTTTGCCCTTCTCTCTCCTGTGAGCCTATGGATATCATTTTCTTTCCCAAACTTTATGTTGAAAAGTGGTTTGCTAACTAGAAGTGATCATACTGTTATGGAATACTACTTTATGTAAAGGTGTGTTACATTTGTTTGTGCTGTATTTAATTATGTAAAGGTGTGTTGCTTTTATTATTCTGCATTTGTTTAATTATGTAACGATGTATTGTTGTTTCACCTTGACTGCCTAAGGCACCTGATTGGTCTAATAAAAAAGCTGAATGGCCAATAGCTAGGCAGTAGAGGGATAGGCAGGGCTGGCAGGCAGAGAGAATAAGTAGGAGGAGGAATCTAGGAGAGAACAAGGGAGTGGGGAGGAATGGAGGAGTTGGGACAGGACATTCAGGACCAGCCAGCCAGAGGCAGAGCAAGCAGTGAAAGAAGGAACCTACCAAGGCCACCACACCCCTATTGTCCAAAAAGGCCTACACTACGGAATAATCCTATTTATCATCTCCGCGGGATTCTTCTGAGCCTTCTATCACTCAAGCCTGGTTCCAACCCACGACCTAGGTGGCTGTTGACCACCGACAGGAATCACCCCACTTAACACACACAGAAGGAAAGGAAGGTAAAAAGATGAAGGGACAGGTTGGTTTTAAGTTATAAGAGCTGGTGGGACAAGCCTAAGATAAGGCTGAGCATGTCATAAGCCTCCATGACATGATTTGGTAGCTGGTTGGTGGCCCCAAAGAAAGCCTACTACATAGTGTGGCTTACTTGACCATCACACACGGACCAGATCCATGTTCCCAGCAGGTGTCGATAGGGTGCTTCCCTTCTTCTGCCAGAGGAACAGGGGTGTGGCACCTGGGAAGGGGCTGAAGCTGGATGACATAGTTGCAGGGACAGCTTTGATTTAAAAATCCAGGAATGACCTGTATGGGTGCCCAGCAGCCAGCTCTGCATGCCACACATCTGGGCTCAGGAAGCAGTGCCTTGTGTCCCTGAGAGACTTCCGGGTTATCCGAGACAAATGCGATAGCATTACATTTTTGCTGTCTGCCATCCTTATGCGCCCTTTCCAGAAAGACACTTTGAGGAAATGAGGGCCCTGTTTCAGATGGTGCTGCTGCTGGCTGCCTCTCTGGGCCCTACTCTGGCCTGTCATCTGAAGCACTCTGGGGTAACCAGTGCCCAGGAGCCAGAGCTAGGGAAGGATCAGCAGATCCCACCAAACCCACAGAACCACCGGCACAGTTGCCGTCTCTGAAATACAGAACCCTCAGCAGACACAATGAGACTGCTGGTCTCTTGTTGGCCATACATCTCTAGAGGAGAACAGGGCTGGTTCCCACTTCAGCTTAGATGACACCCAAAGGACCTTCCTTTCTGCAGGTGGCAGAAAGCACCGTAGGGACTCTTGAACACTCTGCCACTATCACTGCCGTTGCCACCTCCAGTTGCCCGTCCCCCTCTCTGTCCTCCAGCTTCAGCAGCGCCCGCCTCCTCCTGCAGGTGTGTGGCCTTTCTCCCATCACCACCGTCCCGTCGTGGTCACTGTTTAGGACTGTTGGTGACCAGCATCGTATTTATGGTGACACCAAAGACGCTGCTTTAGCTAACATCCCTTTGAAAGACTAGCTTACATTTACATAAACATACTGCAAAACAATCTTTTTAGAAAGCCAGTTTCAGCCCCAACTCACTTTGATCATGAATATTAGATTTAAAGCTGGAAGTGTGCCTGTGAGCGGCCCCCATCAGAACTAAGAGGCCCCTGTGGTTGTGCTGCCTAGGCTCATGGTGTCAGGCTCAGCTGCCCTGCCTGTCCCCCTGCTGGAGAAGTGGAAGAGCGCCACGGGCCACACACTACTGGAGCGCTATGGCATGACGGAGATTGGCATGGCCTTATCCAACCCCCTGATGGAGGCTCGCCTGCCAGGTACCAGCTGCCCCACAGCTGTTCCCCTTCCATTCCTGTGCCCTACATGCGGCTCCTGGTCCACTTGCACTTAGATAAGAGGAACACAGGACAGTGCCCTCTGCACCAGATTACAGGGCCAGAGGTACCTTCTCAAGGTGACAGCCTCCCTCTCTCCTTGTCCCTTTTCTACCAAGTGCTGGTGGGGGGAGAACAGCAGGGTGCTTCGTTCTAGCCCTGCTAGATCCTTTGGGGAAGACCAAGACCCAAAGCGTGAGTGGATGGCAAGTGCCCATGGAAAGAGCCCAGCCCTCAGGGCACAGTCCCTGGCCTGCCAATACCTTCTCCACCCTCAGGCAGTAGCTACCATCCTGAATTCCCATCCAGGGGCTTTGCTTTTCAGTGCTGTGTCAGCGTGCGTTCACCAGTGCAGCTCATTCCCCTCTCAGTGCCCCAAACATAGAGTTGCCCCTCCTGGGAACCTAGCAATCATCCTAAAACATCTGGCTTCCTTCTGGCCTGAGCTGTGATGGTGTTGTGAGCACCATGTCCAGGTTTTCTGCATGAGCCTGTGTCACACAGTACACACTTGGGCATGGGTTTATGGGTTTTTTAATTGCTGCCCTGTGACCGGTGCTATCAGAGTGTTTTCCGTGTTTGTTATTTCCACCCTCATGAGTCCTGAAGCCAGGTGACTCCAGCACTGACCTCAAAGGCATCCTATTCCTTTGCCTTCTTATGTGGATCAGGGGGATGCCGAACCTGTGTTTGAGGGAGGATTGGGGAGTGGGCAGAGGTCTCTGGCCAGGCAGGAAATGGCAGGGGCCCAGGGCTGAAGTAGGCATGGCTATGCTAGGCAAGAGTCAGAAGCACTGGTGGCATCTGAAGTAAAATGGCATGACTCCCTGACTGCTGTCAGGGTACCCAGACGGCAGGCCCTCCTGTGGGTACCCAGACGGCAGGCCCTCCTGTGGGAGCTGGCTCAGTAGAGTGCAGGGTTGGGCTTCATGGACAGTAGGAATTAATAAAGATCAAACCCTAGATGCCACTGTCAGCACCCTGGCCATTCAGCCAGCCTGCCCCGTGCCTGCAGTGACCATCACATACCAGCCCCATGTCTGCACCAACCCTGTCCACCATGGCCATAGCAGCCTCACATAGCTTTCACAGAAAGAAAATGAACGATGGTTCCCAGACGAGAGGAGCACCTTGGGTCTCCTCCCTTCCCTCTTGTCACCCTTATTGGTGATTGTGATGGCCCTGTCCAGGACACTGTTCTGTTGAGCTCAAGTCTCTAAAACGAGGAACTGGCCAGAACTGGAGTACTATGGTTTGTCAGGCCAAGAATTCCAAGTCTAGCTACAAACTAGAGCTGGAGCAAGACAGAGTGCCCAGGGTGGAAAGGACGGGCAGCACAAAGCTTGGTCACCTCTGTCCCTGGGAGCACTGTGAAGTGTTGACCCATGACTGAGCAGAATGTATGTGAAAAGTCACGCACCAGAAATTTGTGTATATCTTCTCACTTTACATTCTCACAGACCGGGGACAAAGCTGCCCAAGGTCACTTGGCTTGGGAGCAGACTCACCTTCTAGACTAACAAGCCGTGGCGAGCAGAGTGGTCTGACAGAGCCCAGGTTTGGAGGGGGTTGGGATGACAGACAGCTATGATGATAGCAAATGCAAAAGTGAAGAGTGAGGCCAGGCCAGGAAGGACCGCAGGATGGTCCACGGAGCCACGGGGATGCTTCACGCGTGGCCATGGGAACTGTTGGAGGAGGCCATGAAGACCATTTGCACTAGGCAATAGGGACTGTTGGTTTCTGCAGGGCCTTGGGAACTGTTGGCATGAGGCTATGGGGAATCATTCATGCGGGGCTATGGAGTCCATTCTTTTTATTTTTTCCCCCTGAGACAGGGTTTCTCTGTGTTGCTTTAGTGCCTGTTCTGGAACTAACTCTTGTAGCCCAGGCTGGCCTCAAACTCACAGAGATCCGCCTGTCTCTGCCTCCCAAGTGCTGCGATTAAAGGCATGCGCCACCACTGCCCGGCTGGAGTCCATTCTTATGAGGTCATGGGGGACCATTTGTATGAGCTATTTGGAAGCATTCTCGTTTATTATTTATGTAAATATTTATTTATTTATTTATAATAAATAAAATTATTTATTATTTATGTAAATAAATTCCTTATTTACATAAGGTCATGGGGGACCATCCGCGTGAGGTTTGTAGGAACCGTCTCACCCTAGAGATATTAAAGCCTAAGACAGAAGTCTTCTGTGTCTGTAGTCCTGGTCACCAGGAGATGAACCACTAGGAGGGCTCTGAGGTCTGCAGTCTCTGTGGTCTCATCTATGTATGGCGTCTAGAGCAGGAAACCCAGAGAGACCAAGTAGATCCCTGGGTAGCAGCAGGAAGGACGCTTTCACCGCTGCTGGCTGTTTCTCAGGAGATGAGGAGGCTTCGAAGCTGGCAAAGCAAGGGCCACACAGTTTGAGCCCCACTGCACTTCGGAATGATTAACTATCCCGCACACGGTCACCCTGATTTTTAAAGTCTCAGAATGCAAACATCAGAACAGGAAGGGTGCTGCTTGGTTGTCTCCCTGTGGTGGTGATTCACTTCCAACTAGAGGTGAGGCCTCTACACACGTGGAGCCAGAAACTCCCAGGGCAGGTGCTCAGCTTGCCTCCTGACCCCCTGCAGTAGAACCTCAGCCATGCTGTGTAGTGCCTGCACTATGGGAACTAAGCTGGAGACTTAAAAACACGCACACACAGACAGACAGGGACACGGGTCATCCTTGATACCTTCACAATAAAGAATGCCAAGTTTATTGTGCTCCAGGGAAGCTTATACAGGGATCCTTAACTGATAGCCACGCCCCAGCTCTCGGGATCTTTCAGCTGCAGGCTTCACCAGAACCCACGCCCCTGCCCCCTGCCCCCTGCCCCCTGCCCCCTGCCATCAGGGTCTCGCGCTCAGAGTGGCTGCAGGCACAGGTAAACAAGTTGTTTCGCTCAGGTCCCTCTGGCAGGCAAAGGGTCTGAGGTAGGCAAAGAAAGTCAAGGGGCCAGGGGTCTGCAGCCCCAACGATGCAGGGACATGTGCCTCATGTAAAACAGGACAGTGCAGACAGACCTCACGAGGAAGGCACGAAGTGTGTGCGTGTGTGGAGAGGCCACTCATGTGTCATTTGGAGACTTGTCTTGTCTTAGACTCCCTTAACTGCGTGGTTAAAATAAAGACTCTATAAAGTGAATCCTCAGGAGAAAGGTGTGTTTGGACGTAGCCTCATGCCCAGGTGTGATGACCTGTCTTTCCTCCACTCTTCCTGCTGTTCATGTGTTGGCACCGAGGTGTGTGAGCCCGGGGCCCCAAGCCAACAGCAGAGTGATGCTTCAGCACAGGGCATTGTCCAGAGGTGTGGGGACTTCTGGACACATCCCTGCCAGCTGGGTTCTGTCTTTCCCTTGCAGGAGGAAGTGTCATTCCAGACAATGGGGCAGCCCAGTAGACAAACCATAGGTACCTAAATGTGAACCCTACCTGTGTCCACCTCAGCTCTTTCTGGAGCACACAGTCAGTTCCTGCACACATCCAGCTGGCCAGGCAGGACTAGTGAAGACTCACCATGGCTGTTGCAAGGGCATATGACCAGCAGTGAGTGTCTGGTTGTGCACCAGCAGCCACTACCATAGCGCCAGTGAGGTGCTCACATGCACAGTGTGCACTCTACCCACGTCTCTCCTTGCAGTCACAGAGCACGTAATCCACTCCTGACAGTGATCCCAGTGTCCCAGATCCAAGAGTGCAGCTATCTAATCCCCACCTTCCCGTTTTTTACAGGTTCGGTGGGGACCCCAATGCCAGGAGTGAAAGTACGCATTGTCTCGGAAAACCCGCAGAAGGGTTCTCCCTACATCATCCATGCAGAGGGAAATGAGAAGGAGACAAAGGTGAGGTTATCTCCACCGTGCTGGGGGGCAGCTTGGAGCAGTAGAGGTGCTGAGGATGTGCCTGGGGTTATACGCTAATGTCTCTGGGCCTCACCAGTGAGGGTCTTCCAGTACCCTCCAGTCCAGCATGAGGGAGCACAGCCTGGCTTTGCCTTGCTCTTAATTGCTGATTCCAGCTCCTCCCCTGGGGACATTGGAGGGGTCATATAGTTTACTAAGGAGAAGCTTGGGCCAGCACAGCAGTAACCCTCGCAGACTGGGCCTGTGGAAATGTTGAGCTATCGGGTGCTGGTGCCATCGGGAGCCCCGAGTGCTCAGGTCGCGCTTCAGCCGCAGGAAGGTGGCTCTCAACATCATACGTGACTCTTAAGTATGCACAAGAGGAGAATGCTGTGTTCTTTCATTGAGAATTTTGAGAGCTAAGAACGAGGGGGTGGGGGCGGACTTCAGAGATAGCTCAGTGGTTAAGAGCACTGGCTCTTTTTCCAGAGTACCCGGGTTCAATTCCCAGTATCCACATTGCAGCTCACACCTGTCTGTAACTCCAGTTCCAGGGGATACAATACCCTCACGCAGACATATATGCCAACAAAATGCCAATGCACATAAAATACGAATAAATCTTTTTTTAAAAAAAAAAGAAGACCTTGAGTTCGAGACCAGCCTGGTCTACAAGAGCTAGTTCCAGGACAGGCTCCAAAGCTACAGAGAAACCCTGTCTTGAAAAACCAAAAAAAAAAAAAAAAAAAGAAGACCTAAGTATTGGTGAGTACAAAGAACCTCAGTCGTAGAGAAGTTCAGGATTCATAGAAAATAGAATTTTGACCTGAAAGGAAGTGATCCTCCTGGAGCCTGGCTGGTGTGATGTGCTGATGCTGTCACCCTGGGAAGGGTGAAAGGGCAGGGAGTCTTGTGTCCCCTTGAGTCAGTTCCTTCCCCATGCTGAAGTCTTGCCTGGCGGCCTTCCAGCACTCCCTGGAGTTCCCCACTACAGAGAGAGCCATTAAGGTCTTTGTGGGCTGCCCTTAGCCTTCACCAAGGGCTCCTGAGAGCCAGGAAGAGGGACATGTGGCTCTGAGCTTAAGTCTGTGAAAAGCCAGTGATGTCACGAAATGTTCTGTTGTCCCAGGAATGCTTCTCACCCCCTCCCTGGTGGGTGGGTGTCCATGGTCGCTTGCTGCCCTGGAGCTCCTTGGTGCCTCTCTCTGGACTCGTTCTTCTGTGGTCAGCCTTCTCTGAAGATCTCCCTCATCCTCTGACTTGATTGGCTCTTTCGTCTCCCCTGCCCACAGGCCTCCCCAAGCTGGCCCAAGATTCCTCTTACCCGGCCCTGCCTCTGCCACTCTACATGTTGAAATGTCTGTGATCACCTAACTGGAGCTTGGGCCTATGCCTTGCGCACCCCACCCTCCACTCAGATCATGCACACTCAGACCACCTGCCTCCCCAGGCTCGAGCCGTCCCAGGCCTCCATGCATAGATAGATTCTGGCAGGGAGGGTGGACAGAAGGCTGACGGCTTGATGGACTTCTCACTCAGGTGTCCTTAAACAGCGGGCCTGGGGGACACCTGCCCTTCAGAAAATGGCAGGGTCATTGTCTAGGACAGGACGGGTGGGGACAGGACGGCTGTCTGAGGTTGAGATGTAGCTGCTTAGCACCTGTACAGCAAACTGCCGCTCACCTGACCACTCTGGCCCACGTTTCTTCAGCTGATCCCATCTGCAGAGAGCTTTCCTGAGACACACTTGAAAGTGAGAGGCTCGGCAGCCAGCTTGGGCTCCAGGGATGTGGGTGGCTCAGACAGACTCAGCAGTTAGAGGGGTGCATGCTGGTGTAAGGTTAGTATGGGGCTAAGATTCTAGCAGCTGCTCGGTCGTCTGGCCCCAGAGCAGCTTGAACCCTCACTCCCTAGAGATCACCAGCCAGAGGCCTGTCCCCGGGTTGAGAGTCTGAGATGCCCTGAGATCTCACCAGATGGCAGGCAAAATGGATGCTGCCTGGGCCAGGATAGCCTACTCCTCCCTCCAGCAGCGTCATAGCAAAGGGCTATCTTACCCCAGGTGGACAGAGGGGCCTTCATCACCCAGCTGCACTCCAGTGCCTCAGAATTGACTTGGGGCACCACTGACAGATCTAACCCGGTTGTGATGTCGTGTGTGACCTCTCCCTCATTTCAGATCCAGTCTGGGTCAGGTTTGCTTTTGGCTGTCGTGAAAAGATAGTTCTCAAGACTTGAGAGCTAGTAGGTCTGGCAGTTGGCCACCAGGCTCTTGTGCCTGAAGCAAGAAGCAAAGCCACACGCCTGTGGTTAGCGAATCGAAAGCACCATGTGCAGGTGGAGACAGGAGGATGCCTGTGTTGAGATCTCACCTCCACACTTAGGCCTAGATAGTATGGGTTCTTCCAGGGCTACGGCCCACCTCTCGTGGGGGTGTCCTGCTCAGTGCCAGTGTTGTCGGTTCTGAGGCTGTTATCATCCTGCTCGTGGCTGCCTGCCTTTGACATCCTAGTCCATTGTCAGCACAGAGAGAGAGAGAGAGAAAGAGAGCACATCTCTGTCCACACACGAGTGTGTGCATGTGTATGTATGTACAGTACACAGATACTCTCAGCATTTTGAGCTGAGTTCATAAACATTTTGTTTTCTCATACCTGTTAGTCCTGAAACATTTATCTCTGAGGCTTCCAGAATATGACTTTAAATGTTGGGGTTTCTTACTCCTAATAAAAGCCCCACATGTAGTTAGTGGTTGGTAGTGCCCACTATGCCCACTGTCCATATGTGTGGGGCAGGGAGGACATGCATTTGGAGCTGCTGCTGGTAGCCTGAGGATGCTAGCTCCACAGCTGGTACCACTGCCTTCTAGAAGGTTCTCTCTACCTTTATAAGGGCTGCAGCAAGCATCTGTCTGTGTGGACGTCTGTACTCACCCTCACCAGGTGCTGCCTTCACAGAGTATGGATGTCCTGGCCCCTCTGGCCCTGGGTGGCTGCTGTGATAACAGACGATCCCCTGTTGGTGTGACCTCTCATGAGCATGCTATTCTGTGTCGCAGCCTGAGCAGTCTAAAGCTGGGGTGCTGTTCCTTTAAGTGTGTGGCAACATACAGCATTTTGACAAAGTCAGATTCTCTGACTTACGAGTTTATGACTTAGGTCTGGGTGGAGCTCAGTGGTAGAGGGCTTGCCCGGTATGCATAGGCCCCAGTTCTGTGCATAGTCACACAAACAACTAACGCCTAGGACTTACCGTGTGATCACCTTGAAATCTCTTCCTACCTCTGCCTTGGTTAGGAAAGAGTGCCTGACCAGGTTATATGGGGAGGGAAAAAGTAAACGAACGAAACCCCTCATCTTGGACAGACATGCTTTCTGTGGTCAGTGATGCCATGTTGCTTTGAAGAGGTTATCCCTGTTGGCCTGCTGCAGCCCCTGCGAGCTGCATCAGCTTGCGTCCTCTGTGGGTATTAGAGACTGACAGGAACCCCAGGATGGTCACTGTCCATTTCCTGGCCTTTTACACTCAAGGATCCTTGGGGAGACAGGCCCCCCAGAACAGCTGCCTTAAGTTCTCAGAGTTTTAGGAGCGTATCCGGACATCACCCTGGCGACAGAATCTCTGAAGGACTCTGGGGGAAGGTTTCCTGGATCATGGCAGTGTGTCAGAGCCTAACAGCTCAGGACTGTGAGTTGAGGCTTTCTTCTGCAGATAGTGGCCATGTGCACAATCCCATCTGAAGTGAGAGGAACATGCTTCTGGGTCCTTCAGAAAGGAACTAGTATAGGAGGAAGAATGCTCACTCCATGGCTGGGGCTCCCACGCCTGGTTCCTGTGTGGTCCCTCTGCCTCCTCTCTTCTCATGGAGCCTAGTTAACCCCATAGCCCACAGCCCACAGCCCTCAGCTCCACGCATCTCAAGCCAGTGTCCCGTGTACCTGCCTCCCTGTAGGCCAGCTTCCGAGTCTTGCAGCCTGGGCAGGGATTGAGGCTCTGGAGGAGACAGGCAGTGTTCCCTGCGGACAGGGCTCCCTCTAAAGTCACTCCACACCTTCACAGGTCCCTCCAAGTGGAGGCTCACAGGGCTCCCCCAGCCTGACCCCTCACCCTTGAAGAGGTGAACGCTCGTCCGTGCACCACGCCTGCGGTGTTGGTCGTGATGCATATTTCATGTGCCCTGGCTCTCCAGCTGGCTCCCGCTGCAAGCCCTGTGAGTGCATCAGGCATTGTCTCTTTATTTATTTATTTTTTATTTTCTCAGATTGCTCGCTTACATGAGAGCCAAACACCAACCAGCGACAATAGGGGTCTATCAACAGATAAATGGCTGCACAGCTGTGGATAATGCCACCCTGTAAGCAGGGCCTTTACACAGAACCACTTCTCTTGCTGAGGGTGCAGCAGCGGTAAGGGTGGGCTGGGGCAACTACAATGGAGCGAACTTGCTTCTCTAAAACAAATTCATCACCTCATCAGTTCTCCACATACGAGCTGTCACCCTGGTCAGCGGACTGCTCTGTCCTTCTCTCCCTGTGGCCCTCTCCACCTCCTTTCCCTGCTCCCTTATATCCGCCATCTGTCCCCATGTGTGAGCTGCTGTACCTGCCCCACATGGAGGGGTCAGACAATGATCCTTTACTTGGGATGCGGATGGTCATTGCGAAGCCATGTGTCCTGTGAGATGTGTGTACTTACCCTCTCTATACAGGGCCCCTTAGGAGACAGCTGATCCCAAGTGAGGCATCTTCAAACCAAAAACCAGGTCACTGGCAACCAGCCTAGCTTATAGGTGCTTAGCTCCTCAGCACCCCCCACTCTCATGTTTCTGAGTGTTTCGCCTGCACATCTGTCTGCACTAATTGCATGCCTGGTACCTGTGGATGCCAGAAGAGGACTTTGGATCCCTTAAAATTGGAGTTACAGACAACTGGGAGCTCATGTGTTTGTTGAGAATCCAGCCTAGGTCCTCTGGAAGAGTTGCCAGGGTTCGTAACTGTTGGGCCATCTCTCCAGTCCCAGTCAGTACCTTTTTCCTGCATGGGGGGCCTGCCTCCCCACATGCCCTTAGAAGGGGTGCTTGGGAACACCCCGCCCCAGCTTTTCTCCTGTACCTCAACCCTCTCCTTTATTGTCACATTCCTGAGCAGCCCCCAGCCCTGCTCACTTGCTGGGAAGCGATTCTTCTCCCAGGATCTCAGGGTCTCCCTACCATCACCCCCAGAAAAACAAATTGTGTAGTGTCTTACTGCCCGGGCCTCGGCTTTAAGGTGCTTTGCTGAGATGTGATTCATGTACAGTTCCCCCGTGACTGTTCCACCTAGCGGTTCTCGGTGTTCTCACGGAGTTGTCTGTCTTTCCCTAACCATAGTTGGTAGTCACTTTCCGCCCCCGCCCTGCCTCTGCCCCACTGTCCTCTCACCTGGTCCCCAAGCAACCGTTTAGCTACTCTTTTCTCTATACATTTCCTGTGTTTAAATAATTTCAGTGGCTACAGAAAGAACATTTGATGACAGTCAACATCCTTTGATGACAAATCCAAAGTAGATGGTAAAAGAACATGCCAACATAAATTCCACATGTAGCTGGCATCCCTCTGAGTAGGCAGAAGTCAAAGGCTCCCCTTACAGCAAGACAAGGTTAACCATTTCTTGTTACTGTTGAGCACAGTTCTAGAAGACTTGGCTCAAGCATCAAACACAAAAAAATAAAAATTACCACACCTGGAAAGGAGAAAATAAAATTTTCCTGTTTACAGATGACATGAAATTCTGTATACAAAAACCCAAAACCCTGTCAGATCTGCACAAAGTCAGAAGTTGTGAGATGCGCACTCAGCATTTTCATACCCCAGTAGTGAGTTATCAAAAAAGAGGCAAGAAAATAATCCCAATATAAATCATTTTAAAAATTATAAACTAGCACCAGTAAGATGGGTTCATCGGGTCAAGGCCCTTGCCACCCAGCCACCTGACCTGAGCTTGATCCCCAGGACTCATATGGAGGAAGACAGAATTGACCCCTGCAAGGTGTTCTTTGACTTCCCCAGGTCTGCCCATTCGCCCAATAAAATAAACTGCTCGGGAATAAGTGTCTCTACCTCAGAAACTGCAAAACATTGATAAGAAGTTGAAAAAAAGCAAGGCTGAAGAGATGGTCCAACTCTTAAGAACAGATGCTGGGTTTGGTTCCAGCACCCACATGGCAGCTCACGGCCATCTTTCACTCCAGTTCGAGGGGACCCAACACCCTTTTTTGGCCTCTGGGTGCACTCCAAACATGTGGTGCACATACATGCATGCAGACAAACCCTCATATACATAGATTAAAAACAAATCTTTAAGTCCATACTTAGGTGAATACCGAAAGTTGTTTCTACAGTTAATGCAGCTCTGGTCCGAATACCAATGATGTTGTCACAGAAGTAGAAATTATTCTAACATTTGCATAGAACTACAAATGAGCCCAAATAGCCAAAGCAATATTTAGCAGAAACAAAGCTGTGGGTCTTGAACTACCTGCCTGTAAAATGTGCCACAGGGCTCCTAACCGAAGGAACATGGTACTGCCACAAAGAGGAAGAGACGCTCGTAGGCCAGGGCAACAGAACAGAGACAGGAACCAATTTGTAGTTGTATGTTTCTCGTTTATTTTATTTTTTTTCTTTATTGATATTTATTGAGCTCTACATTTTTTTCTGTTCCCCTCCCTGCCTCTTCCCTCCCCTCTTCAACCCTCCCCCAATGTCCCTATGCTCCCAATTTACTCAGGAGATCTTGTCTTTTTATACTTTCCCATGTATATTAGGTCTATGTAAGTCTCTCTTAGTGTCCTCATTGTTGTCTAAGTTCTCTGTGATTAT
>JAQHUG010000241.1:2379092-2391045 GCA_028555095.1 Dicrostonyx torquatus
TGTCATCAACAAATGTTGGGAAAAGCAGGTAGAAAACAAGATCATAGCTGGGGTGGGACACGCCTGTCATCACAGCACTCGTGAGGCTGAAGCAAGAGGGTTGTGAGTTTGAGGCCAGCCTAGGCCTACACAGTGAGTGCAAGGCAAGTCTGGGTCACTTAGTGTGGTACTAACTCAAAAACAAAGATCCCATGAAGCCTGACTGTATAAAAGAGCCAAGTCCAAGTCAAAGATTCTTAAATGTAGCACCAGAAGCTTTGGGAATACTAGAAGATAGAATGCTTAGTAGCAGTGGTTTAGGCTGAGGTGATTGGATAAAACTCCAGAAACAGCAGGCGAAAGCCAAAGTCAGTTGCTGGGATCAGGATAACTTAGCTTCTGCCAGTGAAATGGCGGTGGGGAGCTGGTGGGCAACATGGGCGGGAATGCCTGGGAACCATGCATCTGAAATCTAGAAGGAACTCTGCTCACTGGCAAGGAGAAATCCCTGAGTAGACACTAATCACAAAATGGCGTGCATAGGTCCACAGGTGTGTGAAAGTAATAGCATCACTAACTGTCAAGGAGATACAGGTGAAAGCCAGAGCAAGTGCCACTCTTCTGTGTTAGGATGGCACCTGTCAAAAAGATGAAACACAGCTGGCAAGGCCATGAGGGGACCCGTGCTCACTGTGGGCATGTAAGTATGTTCTTAGTCACAGAAAGCAGTGTGAACGGTTCTAGAGCTCACAATCTGTGTATGTATGCCAGGGAGGCGATGTGACATGTGTGCCCATGTTCCTGCAGCGCTGGTCACGGCAGCCAGCGCATAGCAGCAGCCTTGGGGCATAGCTCAATGAAGAATGTGGCATGTATGCCCAGTGGAGTACTGAGGACCCCTCAGCCTTTTAAAGGGGGCATACCGAGCGTGTCAGTGCCTGCCTGTATGTAGCATCGGGAATTCCAAGTCAGACTGGGCCGCATGGTGAGACCTGATCTCAAGGAAGGGGGAAGCAAGGGTGGTACTGGAGGACATCCGCAAGCGAGACGAGCCAGGCTCTGAAGGCTAACACCCATGACCTTGCTTGTGGAATCGCGAAAGGAGACCTAGTTGGATGGAAGAACATGGATGGAGATACAAGAGGGGAAAATTCTAGAACTGAATACTCACCTGAGGCTGTCATCTTCCCGTGAGGCTAGAGCAGGAAGAGGGTGTCATGCAGGGACCTGAGGTGACTTAGGAATGGGATATCCCCTATGGTCCCTGCCTCCTTGTCATGTGCCCGGCCTTCTGGGATTCCAGCATCTTCTGGTGTGACTCTGCCACAGATGGACCACCACAGTCCTGGGTGTACATGTATGTAGGTGTCAGGTCAGGCTGTGCAACATTTGCAGGTAGCAGGGAGAAGGGGCCGGTGCTGCTGCCAGCCTCCGGCCAGCAGGGCACAGCCTGGGAATCTAAATACTTTCCTGTGAGTGAAGTATTCATTTCCCGTGGTGGCTGCTAGGCATGTCCCATTGTGATAGCTTAGTGGGGGTGTACGCTGAAACGAGCACAGTTAGGATTGGTGTGCATCTGTCTGTGGCCTTGGACATGGTGAGCCTGTGTGAGGTATCTGAGGAGAGGATTGGGCTTTGTGTCAAGCAGAATTGAGCCAAGCATCTTGGGGAGCTAGTGTCCTAAGGACCCTGACTCTGCTCTGTGATTTCGGGTGCTGATGCCGTGGTGAAAGCTGGTGTGACACCACACACCCTCAGGAACCCAGAGCATCCGTGTCTCAGAATCCAAGGTACCATGGCGGATGAGCCACAGCCATGGTGGTGGGGGAGGGGGGCAGACAGTATCTCAGGGTTAATAAGCTGGTATACTTCTAGTTCATTCCTCTTGC
Source organism: Dicrostonyx torquatus (assembly GCA_028555095.1). Classification (NCBI taxonomy): domain Eukaryota; kingdom Metazoa; phylum Chordata; class Mammalia; order Rodentia; family Cricetidae; genus Dicrostonyx; species Dicrostonyx torquatus. The sequence continues at coordinate 2,380,961 of JAQHUG010000241.1, forward strand.
TTGGGAATACATGTCTCTCGTTTCGTATTGTATAGAAGCTGAAATTAAGATTCAAGGTAATGTCCTGATTGAAGGCTTCCATCGCTGCTGTCTTCCCACCACGTGAGCCAGGCACTGTGTGTGGTGGGGGATCTTGGATGGCATTGCATACCTGGCTTTGGAAGGAACATCAAGTTTTATTTCACTTATTAGGTGGTAAAGGCCCACACAGTAGGGCTACGGTGCTTGCGTTCCTAGCCACGGGGGTGAGGTGACTCCTGCGCAGAGCAGTGTCTCCTGTTCCTGAGTTAGCACAGTGTGTGTTGTTTTGTTCCAGTCGAACAGAAAGCACATGGTGATATTTAAACAGGTGACATTTACTATCAAGATTGCCTAAACCATGGTGCCTGGGAGAGCCACCCTAAGACATTAGAACTTGGCAGGGTCCCTAGGGAAGTGTCTGAAAGGGAAGGCAGGGTGTGGTAAGATGGCTGCCCACTGAGAGGTATCAAGGATGGCTTCTGGTGCCACAGACACAGCAGGTGTCTGTAATCGATGGCCTTATTGGGATGTATGGATCTGCAGACACCTGTGTGGACACGAGGCCTGAAATGACCATGCTATGGGTTAATACATCAATAAAGTACAGCGGCCACCCCCAGAGCCCCTACTGTGGTGTGAGGTTCCTTCCAGCACCAGTCCAGGCAGCCCGGCCCAGTTCTCCACTCAAGTCGTGTTTCCTCCCAGACATCAGGTTTCAAAAAACTGACCAGCACAAGTTGTTTCCAGACTTGGGTTGTGATGAACAGTTGATGGATGTTAGTTTCGAGGTTTTCTTCTGCAGCTAAGAATCTCCTTCTCCAGGGTAAGTGCCTGGGGGTGGGGTGTTGTCCACATGTCCAGCACACTGGGGAGCTACCCACACTGCTCCAGCAGCAGGCCTGTGCTGCTTCACACTCCCGCCCGCCCGCACATGAGATGCTGTCTGTTCTGCAGGTCCTCCCAGCCCTTGAGGTTGTCTGGAATTTGCCCCTGACCATTATCCTAGATGCTGGCAGCTTCTAGCGCTTGTGTAGTAGTGTGTAGTCCCAGCACGTGCTTAGCTCCAGGGGCTAAGGTGCCACCCATCTTTGCAGGCACCCACGTCTCTGCAGTGTTCTCTCGAGTGGCAGCTCTGCACTTCAGGTCATTTTACAGTGTTATTTTCTCGATGCTAGGGATGTGTCTTTGTTGTTATATCATTTTACCTGGTTTTTCACCAGCATTTGAAAACCAGACCCAAGTTCTAGGTCTGGGCACGTGAGTGGCCTTGCTGTAGTAGATGTTTAGCCTGTCCTGTTCATTAGAGAGTCAGAACAGGAGATATATGTATATGTGTATATGTGTGTGTGTGTGTGTGTATTTGCTTTTATTGATCTATACATTTGTGTTTGCTTCCCTCCCTTTCTCCCCTCCCCCTTCTACCTTCTCCCGTGACCCTCACACTCCCAGTTTACTCCGGAGATCTTGGTTTTTTCTCCTTCCTGTGTAGATCCATGTATGTCTCTCTTAGGGTCCTCTTTGTTGTCTAGGTTCTCTGGGATTGTGAATTGTAGGCTGGTTTTTCTTTGTTTTATGTCTAAAAGTCACTTATGAGTGATTACATATTTTATTTGTCTTTATGGGTTTGGGTTACTTCACTCAATATGTTTTTTTTCTAGATCCATCCATTTGCCTGCAAATTTCAAGATGTCATTATTTTTTACCACTGAGTAGTACTCCATTGTGTAAATGGACCATATTTTCTTTATCTGTTCTTTGTTTGAGGGCCATATAGGTTGTTTCCAGATTCTGACTATTACAAATAATGCTGCTTTGAACATAGTTGAGCACATGTCCTTGTGGTACGATTGAGAATCCTTTGGGTATATACTCAAAAGTGGTATTGCTGGGTCTTGAGGTAGATTGTTTCCTAATTTTCTGAGAAACCATCTACTAATTTCCAAAGTGGCTGCACAAGTTTGCACTCCCACCAGCAATGGAGGAGTGTTCCCTTTATCTCACATCCTCTCCAGTATAAACTGTCATCAGTGTTTGATCATGGCCATTCTGACAGGTGTAAGATTTGAATCTCATAGTTGTTTTGATTTGCATTTCTCTGATAGCTAAGGATTTTGAGCATTTCCTTAAGTGTCTTTCAGTCATTTGAGATTCATCTGTTGAGAGTTCTCTATTTAGGTCTGTACCCATTTGGGGGGGGTGTTAATTTGTCCTTTTGATGTCAAGTTTGTTGAGTTCTTTGTATATTTTGGATATCGTTCCCCTGTCCAGTGTGGGGTTGGTGAAGATCTTTTTCTATTCTGTAGGCTGCCATTTTGTCTTGTTGACAGTGTCCTTTGCTTTACAGAAGCTTCTCAGTTTCAGGGGGTTCCATTTATGAAGAGAAAGTGGGAAGTACACTTGAACACATTGGCACAGGAGACCACTTGCTAATTATAACCCCAGTAACACAGACACTGAGAACAACAATTAATAAACAGGATATATCTTTTGAGACAGTGTTTCTCTGTGTAGCTTGACTATCCTAGAACTCACTCTGTAGACCAGGCTGGCCTTGGACTCACAGAGATCCACCTGACTCTGCCTCCCGAGTGCTGGGATTAAAGGCGTGTGCCACCACTGCTCAGCTCAGAACAGGATATTGCAGTACTGTTTTAAGAGTTCTGTCTGGAGATCTCCTGAGTAAATTGGGACCATGGGGACCATGGGAGAAGGTTGAAGGGGAGAGGCAGGAAGAGGAACAGAAAAAAATGTAGAGCTCAATAAAAATCAATAAAAAGGAAAAAAAAGAAAAAGATACAAATTAAAAAATAAAAAAAAGGAGTTCTTTCTGGGATTCCCCATCTTGTGGTTTGTCTTTGAATTCTCCTGTGTTGTGTGGATCCAAGTTTTAAATTTTGATCAAGGCTACTTTACTTCTTCCTTTCATGGCTTAAGCTTTCAGGTGTCATGCCTGTGAACTCAGGGTCTTCCTTAGGTTTTCTGCTGAATGCCTGATTCAGTGTTAAGTCTGTGTTGTATCTGAGGTGAGTTCTTGCCTAGTATATGAATGAAGATGACTCTCCAGCCGGTCAACTGTAATCTTTGGGAAAGACCATTTTCCTCATTAGCTTGCCTTTGCAACCCTGATGAATGTCAGTTAGACATATGAGTGAATGTGTGCCCTGTGCCAGTCAAGCCGTCTTCATTCCTCTGGGATGGCAGTAAGTCTAGCAGCTTAACTCGTTGTTTTTGAAGTTACTTTAGCTACAAATGTCAACCTTTAAATGTAAATTTTGCAGTGCTGGGGATTTAATCCAGGGCCTGAACCTACTCAGTAAGTGCTCCACCACTGAGCTACCTCCCTACAGTCCTGCACATAGCAATGTTTTATGTGTGTAGGGTGCACACATGCCACGGCATGCGTGTGGAGCTCAGAAGAAAACCTCAGGTGTTGGTCCTCATCATCTGTCTTGCGGGTTCTCTTCCTGTTCTCTATGTTTACACTAAAACAGCTGGCCCTCGAGCCTGCAGGGATCTTCCTGTCTCCACCTCTTATCTTGCTGCGTGTTTGGATTACAGACACAGTTGACCACACGTGACTTTTGCATCGGTTCTGGAGATCCAGACTCCAATCCTCACATTCCCATGGCAAGGGCTTCTCCGCTGAGCCATCTTCCCAGCTCCTCAGTCTTAGAACTAGCTTGTCTGTATCTACAGAAAGTCATTTTGGGTTCTTATTTGGAATCATATTACACCTGTGAATGAGTGTGGGGAGCATTAGCAACTACTAAGTCCCAGTCCTTGAACGTGGTATGTCTTTCCATTCCCATGGACCTGACCTACCTCTGTGTCTGTGCCATGTTCAGCAGGCAGGTGCTATACATGATCTGTTAGACATAGTCAAATGGTTCTTAGCTTTCCTCTTCTTTTTCTTTATCTTCTGTTTCAAATAACACAGGGCGGCAAGTGCTGGTCTCTGGTTCATCACTAGTCTGTAGAAATAGAGCTAGTGTAGATGGGCATATGGGCATGCTCACACCCTTTAATAATCCACCCACTAGTTCAAGGAGATTGCTTGATTTGATTTTGTAGCGTGTTGGGATTTTCATATACACTAACGTGTCTTTTGCAGATAACTTTTTTTCCTTCTTTTCAAAATTTATTTCATTTATTTTTCTTGCCCTACTTCTCTAATTAGGATTTCCATTATTGTGTCTCATAGAAACGAGAAAAGTAGGTATCTGTGTGTGTGTGTGTGTGTATGTGTGTGTGTGTGTGTGTCCGAGTGCCCATGGATATAATACAGCACACATGTAGAGGTCAGAGGACGGCTTGTGAGAGTTGGTTCTCGCCTGTAATGTGCGTTCCAGGGATCAGCCTCAAATCGTCAGGTTAGGCAGCAGGCTCTTTCACCCACCAGTTTGCAGCCGGTCTGGACACGTCATGAGTTGTAGGCCAGCCTGTGCTACAGAGCAAGACCTGTCTCAAGAAATAGAAGAGTGGCAGGGTCGTACTCTGAATACCGATGAGAAGTATGGATTACTGGACATATTAGGCAGCAGCATCGTTCACCCCCGGCCTCAAACATTACATACAGATATGTCTGTATGTGCTGATCTCACCTGGCCGATTTACACAGCATGACCACAAACAGGTTCCATGGCAGTGCCAGAGTGGTCACAGTTCTGCTGGCCATCTAGGAATCCCTTGGTTGGTTACTCTGGACAGAAGCTGCTGCTGCCCACAGCCTGTGCTGGGGTGCTGCTTGGGTACTTCTGAGAAGTGCACAGAAATGGGGTTCAGGAACAGTTTTTAAGAGTGGGCAGACACCTCCACCTCAGGCCCAGGCCAAGGACAGAGGAGGAGACCTAGGCTTGGGCATGATTGAGGTCCACCTGCTGACGGCTGTGGTTTTCAAAGATTTTTCAGCTGTCTAATTTCAAAAAACTTTTGATCTGTGGTGCAGGTGGAAGCCATTTGCCTGGATCGGTCGTGGGGTAGAGGAGCACTGGAGACCTCAGTGCTGTCCTGCTCTGACCTGCTTGTTTCTCCTACGTTCTGCAGGTGACCCCAGGGTTCGAGGAAAAGGAAGGAGAGCTGCTAGTTCGGGGACCCTCTGTGTTCCGAGAATATTGGGATAAGCCGGATGAAACAGAAAAGGCTTTCACTCCGGATGGCTGGTTCAGAACAGGTAGGACCGAGCTCTGAAATGGTTGAGGAAGGTCTGGTCCATGCCGGTGTCTCTTAGCCTGTGTATTCTAGGACCTCCCACTGAAGACTGTTTTGATACCCTTCTGGGTGCCCCAGCCTCCTACCGGCTACTAGAAGGAGGGTGTCAGGGCCCACTGCCCTTATAAAGAGTCTGGAGCCCCTGCCCCCAAGTCATAGCTCCTACACCATCCCTCTGCCAGCTGGCCCCATTGTTACAGCCCTGTTGATGCCACACGATTTTGGTCCTACTGGCCCTAAGGTATGAACCTCCGCCCCATCTTGGGAACGCCACCACTCCAGTGTGGTCACAGCCACACTCTTGCGCTGAAAATCTCCCCTCCCAACCTTGAGGTCAGAAGCAGTTTCGCTTACCTTGATTTGGTTTGGTTATTAATTTGCATATTCCAGTTTGGTCTGTTTTGTGTGGCCTGTGGGGCTCGTGGTACAGTGGACCCCAGCAGCCTGGGAGACACACAGCATATACTGTAACTTCCCACCTGTGCGTCATCTTGTGGGAATCCCATGTCCTGAAGGCGGTATGCCTGTGCTGGAGATGGGGGCTGTACAGCTGTGTCCGTCTGCTGATATCATGTTTTTTACCTGGAAGTTCATCAATGTCACATGAGTTACTGACCTCAGGATGTCAGGGTTCTGGTAGTTTTTCTTTTTTGTTTTTGAGACAGGGTTTCTCTGTGTAGCCTTGGCTACCCTGGAACTTGCTCTGTAAACCAGACTGGCCTCAAACTCACAGAGATCCACCTGCCTCTGCCTCCTGAGTGGGATTAAAGGCATGTACCACCACTGCCCGGCCAGTTTTTCTTTTTTGCCCTTCTGTATTTCTAACTATTTTTGTGTACATGCATTCTTTTCTAGCTCTCAAGGTAATACTTCCCAGAAGGAAAGGCCTGTTTCCCATGTGACATCCTGAACTTTGTGACAGAGGTGTTTTCGCCCATGCTCTTTTGGGAAGCAAAGCCTTGTGGGGGCCTTGCACCCGGAGTGGGTTACTGGCTTATCTGAGATGGAGGTCACCCTCAGTCTGGTGACCCTGGAAGCATGTGTTATCCCAGCTACCATGGGCCAGTATACCCTAGGTAGCTGGTGGCATCAATCCAGCACCTTCACTCACAAGTGAGACCCACAAGCCTGCCCACCACTATTCCAGGGTGTCACCAGCTCAGGGTTGGGGAACCTGACGTGATTATATAGGTAGACCAGTGATGGACAGTGGTACGCATATAACACACAGCTCCCCGGTGCTCCCTCAGTAAACATCCTGGTTAATGCCAGCTATCTGGAGGAAACAAACCTCCCGTGATTGTCCCTCCACTGCAGTGCCTAGGAAACCCTGCTTTTGAGTGAACCCTACTTTTACAGGCCCCTCCAGCAGCCTTCTGAACAATCCCTGTGGGAATCCCGACTTCCTTTGTGATCACCTTCCTGTGTTTAGGTTTGGATAAAAGCTGTGTTCTTCCCTTTAAAAACTCAGGGTGCAAGCCCTATAGGTTTTACTGATGTCGGGACTCATGGAGCCCTGGGGTGCAGCAGGAGCCACGTGGGCAGTGAGCACTCCGGGTGGGCCTTTCTGCTGAAAAGGAATAGCATGCATTAATTATTGTAAAGAGATGTCTTCAGGAGAAAACGATTTTGAAATTCAGTTTAATTTCATTGTAACGTGCTGCAAACAGGAAGGGAGTGTGTGTGTTTAATTGGCTCTCGGGGGTAAGGCCGGGAGCTGGCAAGCCTTTGTCACAGGCCATTAGCGATACAGACTGCATAATGAGAGCGCGCAATCAGCTCGCAGCTGCCGCTCCTACGGGGAGAGCATGATATTAAGTAGAAATCAGGATAAATTAAACTTAACCCTTTCCCTAGCTGTCCCTCCTGCCACTTGGATTGTGGCATAAGCTGAAGGAGACTGTCCTGGGCTCTTGGGACGGCCTTATCCACAGCCTCTCCCAGGTCATCCTCTGGGTCCAGGTGACAGGAGGGGTCACCCACCTAATCCCTAATGCTCTCACCTTTCCCACCCTACTTTCTGCAGTTATTCTTGCCCCAGAGAATGCACAGAGGGACTCACAAGGTTGGTGGCTATTCAGGAAGGACAGAGACCTCCCTTGCTGCCAAAATTAGTCCTACTAACTCCGTGACTTCCAACAAAACTCTTTGGAATGCATGGCCTACCTGCTGCCCTGTGATTCTGGAGCTGGGGGTCCAGGCAGGCAGTAACAGGTGAGCCTGGAGGCTGGAGTTACACTGTGTGGGGGGGTGACAGGAGGAAACAGCAACTCTTCTGGGGTTGGTTGGGAGCCACCATGCTAAAGAGCAAGGTCAGATTCCTACATCAGAGTGTGAGAATCTTACAAGCTATGAATCAATGCCATTAGTATGCACAGGTAACATGTATAGTTACTAACAAACCAACACAGGAGGGCCCCGGCTGTGGAGGGCCTTAGAGAACAATTCCTGATCTGAGGAAAGTCACCTAGAACTTCTAGGCCATGGGGAGAAAGAGAGATAAATGCATTTGCTCTTCACGTACAGATGTTGGGGCTCTGCTGCGTCTGGTATGTGTGACTAGCCGTGGGGCTCTTGCCCTTCCATGTTGATCTACACTACACCATCATGTGCTTTTGGAGGTCCAGGCTGCAAAATGTCTCGAACACATGGCTTTAGATGGTTCCATCCTGAGTTGTAACCTATTGGCCTTTACCTGTGCCGCCACAGGCATGGTGGTGCTGTGAGCCAGGGTCTGTGAATCCCCTGCGCAGTGGGCAGAGGCTGGCTGTTTATCTGCAGGAATGGAATCAGTCAAGACCTGGGCTCGGAGCCAACCTTGTCTTCATGCACCATAGTAATTGTACATGGTGGGCAGTCTGTGCTAGTGTGCCCATCAGGGAGGGAGGGCGTGAGCTAACAAAGCCCCAGAGGCGCTGGGTGTCTTGGGGTCAGAATCCTCCAGACAGGCTGTGCTGCCCCTAACATGGATTTCCATGGGGACTTGGGACATGCAGAAGCCAGAGTTTAGCCTGGAGGAGGCCACCCCCTGATGATGACAGTGTCCATTACTTGCCACATACCCTATGTTGGCCAGGCAAGGAAGTGACCACCCCCATCTGCACTGCCATCTGGGCAGGAGGCCCCGGTTCCTACTCTGCTCGCAGTGTGTACCGAGTTCTCTGTGTGTTTGGTTAAGGTTAGTACCACGTGCTGCCGTGAAGTCTCCTTGGCTCTGCTGAGTGGCTCCTATTGATGTATTGGAGAGCCTCAAGTCTTTAGATCAATTGTTGATTGATCAAGCCCTAGTAGTCTTCCCATGGACTCTGAAACTGCTCAGTGCCATTGCAGTCAATGGAGCATGTGCGGGGCTTCATTTCTGACTGTTGAGCTTCTTGCTCTTGCCTCGCCGTGTGACTGTCACCTGGAAGGACTGGAAAATACCAGTACTCCCTGACTGGTGGAAACAAGAACAAGGAGGTCACCTGGCACCAGGTGCTTTCCTCCCAATGGCAAGTCCCTGGCCTCATCAATCTGGTACCAGAATGGTATGAGTACTGACAGAATCTATCCCTGCTTTGTTCCTCCTCAATGAGCTGTGAACTCTAGGCGGGAGTTTGCAAGCTTTTTAAAATCTGAGTCATGTGCCTGTCTGTGGCTTTGTCCCAGCCTGGCCAGCTCAAGCACAGCCCAAAAGACTCAGGCTCCAGGACAGTGTTAGTGTGGAAACCTTCCCGTCCCTCCCCCAAGCCTCGCTGGTGGATTCTGGGATGCTGACCCATTTCCAGGAGATGAACTGGTATTGCCACTTGGTACCTCATACTCTGCCATCCTCTGCTAGACCCTGCTCCCAAAGATAGTGCCCACAGCCTGTTTAGTCCACAGGCAATCTTGGCCCTGGTGAGCTCGGGCTGGTGGATGCTGTCTGATTGTGCTGGAAAGGTCAGGATCCATAGGTCTCAGGTACCTACAGTTTCTTCTGCTCTTTTGCCCAGGGCATCCAGAGGCCAATGATAAGTATACACTTCTGCATTCTTTATTTGCCACATGGAGCTCCTGCCAGCCTCTCCAGTTCTTCTCCTGCCTGTCTACTTCCTGGCATTCAACTTCTTAAATATAATTTCTTCTGCTTTCTCCCTACTTTAGGATTTATGCCTTTAAAAATCAAACAAATAAACTATTGTTTGTTGTCTGAGGATTTCCTCGCTGTGTCTGGTCTGCAACTGTCCCAGACAGCTTTTGCTGAGGTTTAGGATCCTGGGAAGTTACTCTGTTCATTTTGCTTTTTATTTCCTGCTCGTTCTAATAGCTCCCTAGGTTCTGCCCCAGGCTCAGGTCTCAGAGGCTTTCTGCTTTGGTGCCACTGACAGCTGGCTCCCCTCTGCCATAGGCACGCCCTCTGCCAAGATCATGATGCCTCCCCTTCCCTGTCCCAGCCACCTCTTCTGTCAGACAAGAGAGACCCAGGTGGGATTGCAGCTGCTGGGAGACAGAACTGTAACAGATGAGACAGAGTAGCCACAGGACAGGTAGTCCTGGGTCCCCAAAGCTTTGCGAACTAGGAGCCCAAGTGTAGGATGCCACTTTGCAGCTGCCTGTGACTGCCTGGCATCACGCCAGACTAGCAGCCCTCAGTCCTCAGCAGAGTAGCTGCCGTGCTGTTGTTTGTAGAGTCCCTGGCCAGGAGAGTGAGCTGACCCCAGGACTGCTCCCCTGGCCAGGAGAGTGAGCCGACCACAGGACTGCTCCCCTGGCCAGGAGAGTGAGCCGACCACAGGACTGCTCCCCTGGCCAGGAGAGTGAGCAGACCCCAGGACTGCTCCCCTGGCCAGGAGAGTGAACTGACCACAGGACTGCTCCCCTGGCCAGGAGAGTGA
>JAQHUG010000241.1:2393770-2406533 GCA_028555095.1 Dicrostonyx torquatus
AGCACTGCCGGAGCTGTGAGAGCACACTGGAGTCAGCACTGGTGGAGCTGTGAGAGCACACTGGAGTGAGGGCCTCTGGACTGTAGGGAAGGACGAGCTGTAAGCAGCGTGGCGTCTGGCAGAGGGAAACCCCGGGCGTGGCCTCCGTAGTTACACTATAGAGTGGTTCTGTACGCAGAGCATGAGGTAACATGTAAGTTTAGAAAGGATAGCTAAGTCAAGGAGGTTTGAAGTCATCATCAGAGGCTCAATTCTTAACTCCATCTTCCCAGTAATGCTGCTGACACAGGTACCTTTCAGCCAGAGGGGAACTAAGGTAGACAGACACCGGCACCCATTGTCCTACATTGTCCCTAAGCCATGGACTATGCCAGTCCTTTATGCCCATGGCAGCTACTGTTACCGTGCTTAGGAGGTGGCTTTGCAGATCTGGTGTCCCCAGAGAACCCAGCATTCCCATGACAGGTGTTTGCTGTGTAGCCACCACGGCACTGGGTACAGCCTCCCATAGGCAGGGAGCTTCCCGTTGCTGCTGGTCTCGTACTTCCTCCTCACTCCAGCCGTTTGCACAGAATGCTAGTCAAACCATCTCCCCTCTCTGGTCCACAGCATCTCCTCCCTGAGGAGCAATCGCCCTGACTTCCCCAAATATGTGATCCTGTTTATCACAAGCAAGAGCCAGTCAATCACTGGTACTAAGTCCACCTAGAGAACAGACTGCCCAGCGGTGCCCAGATCTCTTTTCTCTGCAGCATGGGAGCACAGCCTCAAAGCAGGAACTCGTGTGTGCAGAATTTTTTTTTTTCAAGGCAGGGTTTCTCTTTGGAGCCCTGACTGTCCTGGAACTTGCCTTTCTCTGCCTCCTGAGGTGCGGGATTAAAGGAGCCACTATGGCCTGACATATACAGAATTCTTTATCCCAAGGGCTCTCTCTAGATCAACCTGTAAACAACACGCGGCACTAGGGGATCATATTTTGGTTTTGCCCAGAGCTTTGCAAGTGCGCAGCATGACACTTTGGTTTTCGAGACAGGGTTTCTCTGTAGCTTTGGAGCCTGTATGGAACTAGCTCTCGTAGACCAGGCTGGCCTTGAACTCACAGAGATCTGTCTGTCTCTGTCTCCCGAGTGCTGGGATTAAAGGCGTGCGCCATCACTACCCAGCACATGGCACCTCTTGTAGGACCAAAAAGAGAGGCCATGTTCAAGGCAGGGCGGTGGCTCTGCTGTGTTGCAGTTTTGAGTGAGTGGAGGCCCGTGGGGAGCAGCCTCAGAAGCTTCCTCAGAGGGACCCTCAATACCAGGCTACCTCCTCGCTGTGGAGATTGAGCAACCTGATGCCTACAGGGTGGAGGAGCCAATGGAAGACTGAGCTTTGCCGTCTGAGGGGGCACAGCTGGATCCAGAGTGACAGCAGGAATGGAATCACAGAGGGTCCCTTAGGACTCAGGACAAGCCCTGTATACCCCATAGCCCACACCTGGCTTCTTTCCCTCCAGTTAGTACCTGCCCAAGGGGCTCTCCTAGTCTAGGCTGTGGCTAGCCACCCAGCTCTTCTGCCACCTGCTACATAGAGAGCTGCCACACCGAGAGAGAACTGCCCAGTGCCAGTCCCTGCTCCAGAGGCCAGCCTTCCCTCTCTACCATAAATAAGCCCTGGGCTCGTCCAGGCCACCCATCCATCTTGTTTAATAGACTGGAGTGCGCCCTGCACTGCAAGTCCCAGGGAGTAAGGAGGTGATGGATGGTGCCTTCTCATGACGGACTGCATGATGTATAATGAAATATTTATGATTTATTCCAGCTAATAACCCACAGGGAGTGCAGGGAGCGTGTGAACAGACACTGCTGCTGTCAGAGCTGCCGCTGACATCTGCATGCCTGCACACAGTCATAATCATGCAAATGTGCGTGCATGGACATGCACACGCACTAATGTGCAGACACACCTCCCCCACGCCATTGTGCAGGAGGGAGCCTCAGCTGGGAATACACCCCTGTGCTCTGGTGCCTGCTCCTGGCACTGCCAGTGTTCCTGTGGGGTATAACAAGCTCCCTGGGTCCCAGGCTCCCCTGTGAAAAGAGTAGGTGGGGCAGTTATTTTGCTTAGGGAGTAAAATCACTGTAGCTGTTTGGGAATAGCGGGGCTCAAGGGCAGAGGAGTGGGGTGGGGGTGTTCATCACAGGGTATCCCCATGTTGGAAAAGGAGCTGAAAATGGCCATCCTTTCACCCAGGACCCACCATGCTAGGATGACAGAGTGTGGATAGGAGGGGACACACCGCAGGAGGGTGCCTTGCATGTGTCTGTGTTAAACTGTGCATGGATTGTGTCAGGGTCAAGGCTTCCGCTTTCCTGGTGTAGATCATCCTGAGTCAGAGTCATAGGCAGCAAACCGCTTGCTGCTTTCTTTGGAAAATGCTGCACACTGGGGCTTATGAGTTCAGGATATTTACAGACCCCAGAGGCCCAATAGGTTCCTAGCATGCCATGGATTCTGGTGGGATCCGCTCCTCACTGCTGGCTTGTGAGGCAGGGAGCCAGTGTCGTAGGGATGGAGAATGGAGAGGGATACATGTCATTAGAACCAGTCCCCACAGGAAGTGGGCCTGGACACTGGAAATAGTGGGACTCACACATGTGTGTGCGGTCCCCTAGGACTCTTGTGGGTGATGGTCAGGAGCACCAGGATCTCCTGGACCAGATACTCCCAGACTGTCCAGAACTATCACAGAACCCTCTTTCCTAGGGGACACTGCCGTATTCAAGAACGATAGGTACTGGATCCGAGGGCGTACATCAGTGGACATCATCAAGACTGGAGGCTACAAAGTCAGCGCCCTGGAGATTGAGCGGCACCTGCTGGCCCACCCCAGCATCACTGGTGAGTGAATGGTGGCCTCTTTCTGCTATAGTGAGAGGGCGTTGGCTGTTAACAACTCTCTTCCAGCAGCTAGCTGGGATCCTGTGAAATGTGATTGCACCCCCTCCCTGGCCTTCAGCACACCGCTTCCTAATGGCAATCCCAGACTGTGGCCTGCAGGCCTGGCCAGAATGCACACCTGCTCTGCAGATTGAGCAAGAGCTGGCTGAGCCCCTAGAGATGCTGCCCCACTCCCATGAGGGTCTTGCTCCAGACGCTTGGGCACTGCAGTTAACTGCCTGCCATTCCCCGCACACTCCTGAGTGCTATTGAGCCTATGGTGGTCATCAGGGCCGTCCCAGGTGTCCTCAGCCTATTCTACTGTCTTCAGATGTGGCGGTGATTGGAGTTCCAGATATGACGTGGGGCCAGCGGGTCACAGCTGTGGTGGCCCTTAAAGAAGGACACTCACTGTCGCACAAGGATCTCAAGGAGTGGGCCAGGTAGGACTAAAGGGACTGCCCTGGGTTCTAGGGTATCTAAGGACTATCTTGGAATCAGGAGGAGGGGAGGGGCCTGTCTAGGAACTGGACAGCAGGGGTGGGCCATTCTGGATTTTGGAAATGGGGAGGAAGAAGCTGAAAAGGTCAGCAAAGTGGCCCTTGAACAGCTCTGTGTCTTTCCTGCAGACTGGGGACCAGGAAGGGCTTCCACATGCAAATGGTTGGGAGTTAGTAGTAGTCCGAGACAGATGTGGTCCTCAGCTTATAAACCGCAAAGCATAGTGAGGCTGAGGCCCCCTGGAAAGTGCCTGGCTAATCCAGTGCTGAACTGAGCAACAGCCAAACTTGCACAGCCTGCTGCAGAATGGCCTGGGCCCAGCAGCCTTTTCTGATCCTGCCCTGAGGGTGGCTCAGTGCCTCACCCTCTCTGTGTGTGCCCCCAGCTCTCAGTGCCTGTGGGTGGTGCCTGCAGCTCCCTCCTCAGACACAGGGTGGGGGCTTTTTCCATCCTGTCACCTGTACTTGCTTGTCTCGTTTTTATTTTAAAACAGTGTTTCTATGTAACAGCCCTGGCTGTCCTAGAACTTGCTCTGTAGACCAGGCTGGCCTCGAACTTGGAGCTCCACTTGTCTCTGCCTCATGAGAGCTGGGATTAAAGGCTTGTGCCACTGCCAGCATACTGGCTTTTTTTCCCCACCTCCCATTCTTTGTCTTATACTCCAGTTTTCCTCATCTCAGCCCCCGGTGGCTTCCGATGTCATCCCAGGATCCACAGGACAGAAGGGGACTCACTGGGGCCTTCACAGCAGAGCAGGCCTCTTTGAGCTTCCACTGTGGCCCATGAGGGTACCTCTGGGTTCTGTCTCTTAAATCTGAGAAGTTCTCTCCTCTCTGCTGTGTCTCCTGCCCCACCCCCCTGCCGCCTTCTCAGCGTAAGACTATTTTTGGCTGTCCAACAAGACTTCACAAACAGCAGGAGTCCTTGTTTCATCAGGGGCCGCACAGCTGGGCAATTACCGATTCCCCTGGATTTGCAAAATCACAGTTGGAGCTCTGTAGCTTAGCGGAGGCAACAGTCTGCTTGGCCGGTCGCTGCTTTGATTAAACAATTACCTTCTTGAGAAGAAAAACACCCAGGCATCCTCTACTGGGATCCACAGTAGTTGCTGGGTGGAGGTCATGGCCTGCATCCATGGCACAAGTCTGTGGCTCCTGCGCTCTGAGTGCTTCCCCTCAAGACCTTTCTCTAAGCCTCCAGTCAGGCTCCTTGCTTGGGTGTCCAGGCACATGGTGAACATGAGAAGACTCTAAAACAGGGAGCTGAGGTTTGGAGCATCCTGGAAGTTGTATAGAACAGGACAGTGCGAGGAAGATTGTCAGACATGTGAGCAGAGCCAGGATGCAGACCGTCCCAAGAAAACTGCTTGCCCTTCAGATTTTGTCCCCATAGTGGGTAGCCACCCCACAAGTTGTTTCTTGGGGGATCCTGAAGAAAGATCCCCACTTTAACCCCCAGTTAAACCACTCCCCAAAGGACAGTGTCCAAGCTTCCAGGTGCCTCCTGCAAGAAAAGGCTGGCCTGCCTGCCACTGACGGGGGCCTTGAGGCCCAGCCTCATGTGATGTCCATGCCTGGTGGATGGATGCTACTTGCTGCTGGTGACCCATACTTTCTCCCCTGGAGCCTTGTTGGCCATGCTGTCTCAGGCCACAGTGCTGGGCTGTCCAGTTGCCATTAAAGAGAGGCAGGTAGGAGGAGAGACGAGAGTGCTCACCCTAAGGCTCCAGAAAGAGACAGCGTCTAGAGAGGGAACTAACAAAGAAAGCACATTTTCTCCACACCGATTGAAAGGGAAAGCTGGGCACAGTGGCACACACCTGTGATTTAAACACTCAGGTGGCAGACACGGAAGTATCAGAAGAGTTCAACCCAGTCTTGGCTACATAGCAAGTTCAAAGCCGGCCTGAGCTATGAGATGAGAGAGAGATTCAGGAGGAAGCAGAGAGAACCCAGGTGTCACTCTCATCCACAGTGTTCTCAGGAGGTGCCACACAGCCTTGAGTGTGTCCTTGTAATGTTAGTACCAGTGATATGGGTGCCAGAGCTGACCCAGAAGACAGAGGCTGAAGAGCTCTGTGTCTGTGAAGCTCGATTCCCAGCTAAAAGCTTCACCATAAGGCAAATGCCAGGCCCAGACGGCTGTGGCAGCAGAAGATGCCAAGCACCTCGTGGGACACTCCAAGGAGTGCACACAGTCCTTTCCAGTGGGGAGGGACACTCCCAGCTGACTTCATGGGACCCACGACCCTGCTACCAAAACCAGACAAGAAACCCAGACCAGTTTCCTGTCAGACAGACACATGATGCTTAACCAAATGCTGGAAATTAGGTCCCATTCACAAAAGAGCCAACGCATCATGATCGTGTGGCATTTATACCAGGAGTGTGGGGTTAAACATTCAGAAATTCCTCCGAGCGGCGTGCCGTGTTTACAGAGTAAAAGCCGCACAGTTGTTCCCTTAGACACAGAGAGCACATTTCTAGATCCCAGTGCCACCTGCAGGAATTCTCAGCAGGACCAGAGAAGACACATTCCCGAGCTGGGGACAAATGTGTGCTCTGAGACCGGACATCTCTCCTGTGCCAGGGAGCAAGCACCCCCTGCCACCTCCTTCCAGCCCCACCCAGATACACAGTTCATCCATTGCTAACATGTCTGTTACTTGTGTTGGGGCCAGAAGTCCAGACCGTGGTTGTGCCGTGCCTCCCTGTGTGGCACGTCAGTGCACTGTGCAGGTTTGTGCAACGGTCCCCATATCACACTGCACAGTGAACCTCATGTAAACAGCTGCCCAGTTTCTACACAGAAATACACAGGCTAGGCAAGCCTAACAAGACTAAAGAAGAAAGGTGGGGGCACCAGAGCTGCACAGAGGGAAATGGGCCTGGGAGGCCTGGAATCCCTTGTGGGGGTCTCTACAAGGAGCCTCTCGGGTAAAAATCATAGGGTGTAAAGCCAACCCAACTAGAATTGGGGTACACAGTCCTACGGTGGGCAGAGAAACAGGGCACCCAGCTCTGCTGGGGTGTCTGAGCGGTGACTTCAGATGACCAGGAAAGCTGTCACATAAGCGCCAGCATCTGCAGGTTTGTAGGATAAGCGCATGGCCTCTAGTGTGCAGATCGCATCTGAAGTTAGAAAGCTTGCAAAATCCTGAATGTGTCCCGGCCCTGGGTAAAGTCTAGACCAGCTTCCTCTGGTCTGGAACTTGGGGCAGGCTAGGGTCCTACTCCAGGCCTTACACACGATCTCTGCATGGGTTGTCCCTGTACCGGAACAGGAGACAGCTGTCAGGGCCACCTGTGGTTGGAGTACATCCCTGTCTCCGTACCGTCTGAGACTCTGGTCAGGACTGCAGCTTTCTCCTACCAAAAGGAACGTCCCCCATCTGATTAAATTCTGGTGGTGGCTGGAAGGCTACTTCTCTGTACTTAACCGTGCTTGTCACCTACAGGGGCCACTCTGCTGTGCCACAGTCACCTTGGGAGGGAACAGCGTCAGGCAAGCCTGTGGTCAGTTCTCTCCAGGGCAGGATGAGACCAGGCTGAATGAGCAGAGCAGGGACCCCGCTGCCTCCTCCTTCCCTGGCTCTCCTCTCACTGTGCCCACAGTCAGTCTGCTGACTTCGCAGGCCTTGGAGCCAGAAGGCAGAGAACAGTCTTCCCTCCTAAGGGCAAGGTGGCCCTACTGCTACCACCCACAGAGTCTGGGTGTGAGCCACAATGGCTGCCTACAGTTCCCCCAGAGTTGGGCAGTCATCTCAGGCTGTACTTGTTTCTACAGAGATGTCCTGGCACCCTATGCTGTGCCCTCCGAGCTCCTGCTGGTGGAGGAGATCCCACGGAACCAGATGGGCAAGGTGAATAAGAAGGAACTACTCAGGCAGTTCTACCCCTCGTGACCAGAGGAGCAGGGCCGAGGCCAGAGAACAGCAGACATCCCCTGACGATCATGTGCTGTGGGCCTTGCAGTGGGCCCAGAGACCGTAGATGGAAACAGCCCCCTCCCCTGCAATCAGGTCGATCAGAATCAAAAACACTGGGGTGAAATCACCCAGGCTGATTGTCTAAGCTCCCGTGGCCGTGATCACTGCCTGTGTCCTCAGTTGTCCCTGAGATCACTGATATTTGTCAGTCTCGCAAGCACAGTAAGGACATGACTGTGTCCAGTGTGTGGCCATCTTCCCAGTGCCCAAGACTGCTGACTCCTCAGGGCAGGTCCCAGAGAGGCAGAGGTGATGCTGAGAAAAGAGATGAAATAAAGACAGAAGACAATGCCCTGTGCTTCCTGGCTGTGACGTACAAGTTACTTGTCTGCACGCACACACCTCCAGCCATCACAGCTTCCAGCCCGCAGACCTGGATTCCTGCTGCTGGGACTCTCACCCCCAGAACTGTAGTCTGTGTGGCAGAACAGCCACCCAAGGCTGTCCCCAGTTGGCCCTGAAGCTTCCCTGCCTTGACCCTGCCTCACCCCAATTTAGGGTCTTTCTGGTTCTTCTCTATGCTCTGCCCCTTTGTTGCCTGCGTCTCAAACCTTCCTGCTCTGCTGTGTCCACACCTGAAAGCTTCCCTGACCTCTGGCCCCCAGGCCCCCAACCCCCATAGGAGCCCTGCCAGCTTGGCTGTGTGCACATGGAGAAACAGTGTTCTCTCACTCTCTCGCTCTCTCTCCTTCCCTCCCCTCTCCTCCTCTCTTCTTCCCTCCTCTCCCTTCCCCTATCCTCCTTTCTCTCTCCTTCTGGGGCCACTTCTGACGGCTGTGTCAGTGATAGCCATGTGCCCATACATGGTTCTCCGCAATCTGCAGACATCAAATGAGGGCCAGTAGCAAGCAGGAGTAATGGAGCCTCTGACATTGCCACTGGCAACACTCAAGCCCGGTAGCGCTCCTCCTTAGACTGGACTCTAATTCAGAAACCAGGATGTATAAGGACCTGTCGGAAGTCTGGGCCTCCCGGAGGCCAGTCCATGTTGGTGGCTGTGCTCCTGGGGTCGGTGGCAGGATTCCCAGAGAATCCCAGTGCAGCCCGCAGGAGCCACCCTGGGCTGCCTCATCTGCAGCTCACTCCGTGTTAGGCCATCTTGCTCAAGGAAACACCATGGCTCCTACTGGGCCCAAGACTTTGGAGTCAAAGGCCAAGGCAAAACAGCCTCAGGAATGGCGGGAGGTGAGGCTGACTATAAGCCACACTCGTGGCCTAAGCAAGGTTGACCTCTGTGTGTTAGGCCTAGGCAGCAGAAAGGAAGTGCAGAGAGCCACTGTGAAAGGGTCCTCACGTCGCGATGCTAAGGCCATGGCCACAGGTAGCTGCTAGAGCTTAGGTTGTCATCCTCCCAGCTGCCCTTAAGTTTGCCTCCCAGTCCCTGGCTTCCCTGACTGCCTTCGCTATCACCCTGCAGAAACCAGCTTCACCTGGAACCTACTTTCCAGAGCAGGAGTGTTACAGGCCAGCGCAGACCTCAGTCCCCAAGTTTCCAGAAAGCACTCTCACAAGGCCACAGGAGGAGGCACCCTCTATGCTCACCTACTCTGTTGACTCCTGGCCAGTGCCATCAAGACCTTGACAGGGAAGCCTGTGTACCTGGAAGCAGGAGGGCAGCCAGGAGGCACTCCCCTGCTGAGCGGAGCCTGAGCAGACAGCAGGAAGCCCACGGGCACTGGGCCCTGTCGTGCCTTCCCCACATCCTCGCTGGTAGTGCAGATGTCTGGAGCACTCATGTGGTCCAGCAGAGTGAAAGAGGCCATGGAACCATCATTTAGACCTAAAGCCGGAGGCTGCACCAGCTTAGATCTGCAGAATGAAGAGTAAACAGCAGAGCCACAGATCTGTGCCTTTGTGCATGTATCTCACACACGTATGTACACGCGTGAACACACACACACCAGTCTCTTGCCATTCTCTGTACGGTGCCTTCAAGGCTGCTTCAGATTGGCTGTTTTCTAGACATTCCGTCTCTGGCCAGAGAGGGAAGCATCCATTGTCATGCCCATCACCATCCTGCGGGTACAGTTCTGGTGGCTCATGGTCCTGGTAGAACCTTCCAACACCCAAGAAGACTCACTTCCCCAGTATCTAGGACCCAGGCCCTTGATGCTGGCCCTGTCGTTTCCCCACTGTGGCCATGAGCAGGGATTCCAAGCCACCTCCACCTGCCCTAGTGGAGCTGAGTGCCCTTGCTGACGTCCACCATGTGGTCAATTTAGCTCAGCAAATAGATCGATATCAAATTATCCCACTTCACCTTCATAACTCTTAAGCGAGCCAGAGTGGAGGGGAGACGGGGTCACTAGAAATAAATAGCCATGGAGGCCCTTTGTGATCTATCACCCGAAGACAGTGGCAGCATTCCGCGCCAGCTGCTGACATGGTCGTTAATAAAGCCAGGAAAGCACTGTCAGCTGCAGTGAAGGATAGCCACAGGTCAGGCCCGGGACCTGCCTCATACCGGCGGGGTACAAGATGCACTGTTTGTGACCTGAGCCCCTCTCAGGTGGGCAGACACGCTGGACACCCCTCTGTGGGTGCTCCTACACACTGGGAGGAGCACCCCCAACCTCCGCTGCGAACGAAACATCTGGAGAGTGACTGTCACTGCCAGAGAGAACGGACTAAGGTGTCAACTGCACTGCTCGTGTATCCTGGCCTCCCTGGAGCACCCACCACCACCTTTCCTGCCTGTCTACGTTTGTGTGGGTCTGCCGTGTGCGTGTGTGGTACATACGGGCACTTGTCCCTGTAAAAATGAGCATGCACACTGTCACATGACCATGTGTGTGTTCAGGCTTCTAATAGGAGTCTTCCAGAGGACTGTGGGTGTCAGAACAGGCTCATCTGGGTCAGGCACATCTGCATGTCCCATCTTTAGTGGCCCTTCCCCCGACTCGCTGGATCCTCTCTGAAGCACAAGGAAGTCACTGACTTGGAGGGTGTAGCCCCTAGTGACAGGCTGATCGCTGTGTAAGAAGGATAGACCATTAAGCCATCACTGTCCCTCATCCCCGGCTGTCAGGACTCTTCCCCACCCCCACCACCAATAAAAAGCAGCCACAGCCAGCAGCCCCATGTCCATGCCTCAGCCGTGTTCCTACAGCCCCTGCTTTGATAGAAAAAGCTACATGTTAGAAATGGACAGGCTGGCTGGACTGTGCACATATGCCAACAGACACACATGTACATTGAACATACGTAAAACACATGCATGTGGGTGTCCAGAGGCAAAGCAGTCCTGGTTTCAGAAATGTCTCCCTGAATGTCAGCTGCTTCAGAAGCTCCAGCAGCCAGTGTCAGTCAGCGAGAGCAGGTGTCTGGAGGAAGGGGTGTGGGACTCTGCGTTCCTGACAAGTCGTGGGGTCCACTGGGTGTCACCAGTTCTGCGTTGACCCTGCATGTAGTCACCTTCTCTTGTCCCAGAAAGGAAAGCCCAACGAAAGCAGATGAAAGTCACTCTTTAAAGGGCATTTTAAACACTGTAGAAGGACAGGAGAAGAGAGTGCTGGCCCTGCATGCCTACACACACACACACACACACACACACACACACACACACACAAGTTTATTGAGTAGGAGTTCATGCTATGCTTTGGTTGTCTTCAAGAAGTGAAACCCATGAGACTGGAAAGATGACTCTGTGGTTGAGAGCACTGACTTTTCTAGAGGACCCAGGTTCAATTCCCAGCACCAATATGGAAGCTTACAGCTGTTTGTAATTCCAGTCTAGGGGATACA
Organism: Dicrostonyx torquatus; assembly: GCA_028555095.1. NCBI lineage: Eukaryota > Metazoa > Chordata > Mammalia > Rodentia > Cricetidae > Dicrostonyx > Dicrostonyx torquatus. The sequence continues at coordinate 2,404,926 of JAQHUG010000241.1, forward strand.
GTGCCCTCTTCTGGACCAGGCATGCACATATGTTGTGCACAGGCATAGCAGAACAAATGCTCATTAAAAACATCAAATAAACTTGAAACCCAGGTGGGTCTGTGGGTGGAGCAGTCTTGAAGTCAGCTGTCCCTCTGCCTGGGAAATGATGTCTCGTGTCTTGAGTGCTCACAGAATTTGATCCCACCAGCACTCTCTGCTGTTCTGGGATGAGCACCAGGGAAGGCGTTCATTTATACATGATTGATATATGACTAATAAAAATACAGAGAGAGAAATTGGGGTTCAACCCGAAGGTCCAAAAAAGCAAAGCAGCCAGTCACTGGATCTTACCTCTGCCTCAGTCTGACATGGTGATCCTGCCTCCAGGAATCTCAGATTGAGACTGTGTCTGAGAGCTATCACCTCCTGCTTTATAATCCTCTCTAGGGCTGGGATTAAAGGCATACACTGCCTGGTTTCTTTCTTTTTTTAAGATTTATTTATTTATTATGTATACAACATTCTGTCTCCATGTGTGCCTGCACACCAGAGGAGGGCTCCAGATCTCACTTCAGATGGTTGTGAGCCACCATGTGGTTGCTGGGAATTGAACTCAGGACCTCTGGAAGAGCAGGCAGGTGCTCTTAACCTCTGAGCCATCTCTCCAGCCCCACTGCCTGGTTTCTATGGTAATTAGTGTGGCTGCTGGGATTAAAGGCTTGTGTTACCACTGCCTGGTCTGTAAGGCTGACCAGTGGGGCTGTTTTACTCTCTGATCTTCAGACAAGCCTTAGTTATTAAAATACAAATGAAATGCCACTACACATGATGGGCTCCAGCGTGTCTTTGTAAAAGCAGGGCTTTTTTGTGGCCTCCAGGAGGAAGTAGGGGAATTAATGGACTAAGATGATGTCTAACTAACAGTGAAAATATTAGATGTTGAACACTTCAGGATGAATTATAAGCAATAAATATGAAACACAGTTGGCATTCAATATTACATAAGACATTATGTAGCCTTAGAGGGCTGTTTTGGGAATGTTATAAGAAAGATCATTGGCTCATGAAGAGGACTGGGAGTGGAGCTCACTTGGCAAAGTACAATGTCTACCATGCACAAAACCTTGGGTTTGATCCACCTTGGCACAGCATAATCCCAGACAGGCATGGTGTATGTATGCCTGTAATTCCAGGACTTGAGAGATAGAGGCAGGAGCATTGCCCTGAGTTCAAGGCCAGCAAACACTGTCTCAAATAAAGGAGAGAAACAAGAAAGAGAAAAATAGCCCTAACTGATTGTAGCAGGTCTTTAAGTGGCCAGCTTCTAAATATGGCACAGAGAATTTTTTTTAATTATGAATGATTGGCCTTAGCTTAGACTTGTTCCAAACTCACTCTTGAAATTTAAATTAACCCATTTATATTAATCTGTGTTTTGTCACATGGCTCATTACCTCTCCTCCATACTGTATGACTGACTTGCTCTGAGTCTTGCTGGTGAATCCTGCCTCTCTTCTTCCCAGCATTCCTATCTCTTCCCAGAAGTCCTGCCTATCCTTTCCTGCCTACTTATTGGCCGTTCAGCTTTCTGTTAAACCAATAGAAGATGCCTTGGCAGAGATACAT
>JAQHUG010000241.1:2422988-2441406 GCA_028555095.1 Dicrostonyx torquatus
CCTCTGTACCCTGCCCTCGGCACTCCTGCCCTCTGTACCCCTGCCCTCTGTACCCTGCCCTCTGTACCCCTGCCCTTTGCACCCCACTCTGCACCTATGCCCTCGGCACCTCTGCCCTCTGCACCCCTGCCCTTGGCACCCCTGCTCTCTGCACCCCATTCTCTGCACCTCTGCCCTCTGCACCCCTCCCTCTTCTTCTCTTCCTTGGTACCAGCATGGAGCTGAGGGGATGTGGGACAGAAGTGGTGGTATGGGGAATGGAAGATCCTGGGGAGGAGGATAGGTTGGGCAGCCACCCCAAGCTGAGTAGAAATGGCCCCACCACTACACATAGCTGTATATCATCAAGACCTGTGGATTGTGAAACAAGGTAGACCCACTCTGCCATGGGCTAGACTCACAGCCCCTGGCTCTGCCTGCCGGAGGGGGGGAGGACCACCCCACCCCCACCTGCCTTTCTGAATTTGGCCAACATGACCCTTTGTTCACCCAAGCTGCCATGGGCCACAGCTGGAATGGGTTTGGAAGAGGGATCACTTCTGCTGGGATGGGTTTTCCCATCAAGCACAGCCTGGAGGCAGCTGGTCCAATGTAGGAAATTCTTTAAAACTGTCCTTCTGGAGACCGACCCCACCCAGTGGGCACCTCCAATATGAAGCCCTGCTTGTTTGCTTACTTGGACTGACTTCTAGATCCCCACCTCACACACACACACACACACACGCACGCACACACGCATGCACACACGCATGAACACACGCATGCACACACACGCACACACACATTCACGCACACGCACACATGCGCATGAACACACACACATGCATGCCTTGTTGCCACATCATATTTAAATAATAGTAAGACAGAACCCGACCTACATGCCAGGTTACCTGTGGTGGGAGAAAAGACTCCTGGCTCGAGCTGATGGATCCGGAACACCAAGTTGGACAGGTCCGTATTGCAGGGTCACAGAGCAGATGTGGGGCCTCCATGCCTGAGAGTTAGGGGGACAGGTGTGACCCTGGTGGAGACAGCGGCATGGACAAGCCCATTCCCAGCCCCCACCCCGGGTCTAGAGACCGGGAAGCTACAGGACCAGGTCCTTGCGTCCCTCTGCTGAGTCTCTAGAGCCACACTGCCCCCTGCTGCTGCTAGTGGGCATGGCAGGACCTCTAGGCTGGGGCTGTCTGATTCTGGTGGAACACAACCCCTAAGTACTTAAGCAGATTCTGAGTGGGGAGCCAGTTATAAATTGTAGAAGTTTCCGGCCCCAGCGAGAGCATGCAGAAAGCCTGGGCTGGGCCTCCGCCTGGATAGGTGCCCTGCCAGCTCTGCCAGCTCCCTAAGATAGTCCATACATTTTTCTGATGGTGAAGATTGAATCCAGGGTCTCATACATGCTGGGCAAGCCTTCTACCACGGACACAGTCTCAGCCTTTTGATACTTTAATTTGACACAGTTTCACCAAGTTGCCAAGGCTGGCCTTAAACTGGCAGTCCTCCTGTCTCCACCTCTTGAGTAGCTTCATATGCTACCACTTCAGGCCCCATGTCTTTTTAATTGATTGATTGATTGTCTTAGGGAGTGGGTGAGACAAGGTCTCTCTCTGTAGCCCAGGCTGACCTTCTCCAGGATGGCCCTTGTGGCTATGCTGTTCCTTTCCTTGCTCCTTCCCCATGCTTGTCCCAGTGCCTCCTTCTCTTTGGCAGGAACATTGAATTATATAGATTTTTTTTTCAAGACATGGTTTCTCTGTAGCTTTTGGAGCCTGTCCTGGAACTAGCTCTTGTAGACCAGGCTGGCCTCGAACTCACAAAGATCCACCTGTCTCTGCCTCCCGAGTGCTGGGATTAAAGGCATGCGCCACCACCGCCCAGCATAGATTTTTTTTTTTTTTGAGACAGGGTTTCTCTGTGGCTTTGGAGCCTGTCCTGGAACTAGCTCTTGTAGACCAGGCTGGTCTCGAACTCACAGAGATCCGCCTGCCTCTGCCTCCCGAGTGCTGGGATTAAAGGCGTGAGCCACCACCGCCCGGCGATTTTTTTTTTAAACAAAAATAATTCAAGTGAGATTTGTTTGTGGTACGGGTCATAAAGAACATAAAATTGGGATTCCATCTGGAGTGACCCATGTCATGGAATATGGTAACCAGAATGCCCAACTAGGCTGACAGAATCAAGACCTACCTCACCTGGCCTGAAGCTGCTGGCCCTGCTCGCTGTCTGCCTGGCAAGCCGCCATGGGCCGTGGAGCCCAGGACAGGGTGGATCATGCCACATTCCTGAGCAACACACACCTGGGGTTACCACAAGAGCCAGTGTGGGAGTTGATGTCACCACCAGAGGCAGGAGTGGGGCCAGAGAAGCTCAGGCAGAACTGGGAGATGCCAATAAGACACGCCCTGGGGAGGAGGCCCTGCCAGGGCCAGGCTGATGGGGAGAAAGAGTGTCCCCAGGAGCCTCACTGATGCTAGCCATCCCACAGCTGTCAGCGTTCCTGGAAGCAGACACTGAGTTCATCACTCTGAAGACCCACGCTGGAGATCAGAGGAGAGATGAGGAGGAGCCGATAGATGGAGGTTCTGTGATCCCATCAAGAGAGTCTAATGTCTTTGGTTTGGAGATTTTTAAAGTCTGTTCTGACTCCTCCTGGCTCCTGCCTAGGACTTGTAATCCTGAAGAGTCTTGCCTTTACTTCCCCCTCGGACGTCTTTCCGGCCACCACCCAGGACCTTCCTTCCTCTCTACGCCTGGTTGTTATGCAGTGGCGCTGCGGATGTACTTTGGGGTCCTTTTTATTTTTTTGTTACTAGAGACTTCAGAAGGTTAGCATATGCTGAATGAGTCTGATGGCAGCGGTGCAATGAGGAGGGAATTATTAGGTTTTTTTCTCCTATCAATCAAAGACGGCTAGCCTGCTGAGGGCCAAGAGTCCGTAAAGCTCTCTGTATTGTGAAACTCCGTGTGCCCGTCTGTTTGCCCAACGCCTGGACTTTCCTGAGACTTGCCTTTTACACCCTCCACTTTGAGGCGAGTATGAATCACCCAACCACTTCAGATTGTGAGGGTGCATGCCCACCACTGAGATGAGACACGGTCACCACCTGTTTAGAATAAAACTATGGGGAAGTCTTGTCCTGCCTGGCTGTTCTTCCCAGCTCAGTTTAGTTCTTGGTGCACCCTTCTTTAAAACATTCAGTGCGTGCATGCATGCGTGCGTGCTTGCATGTGAGTGTATGTAGGTACCGCACATGCGTGCAGGAGACTTTCTTTGGAGCCCTGAGAACTGGAGTGGGTGTTCGGACCTGAACCCAGGTCCTTTACAATAGCAGTAACCACACTTTTTTTTAAAAGAAGATTTATTTATTTATTATGTGTGCAGTGTTCTGTCTGCATGTCTACCTGCAGGTCAGAAGAGGACACTGGATCTCATTATGAGATGGCTGTGAGCCACCACCATGTGGTTGCTGGGAATTGAACTCAGAACCTCTGGAAAAGCAGCTGTCTTAACCACTGAGCCATCTCTCTAGCCCCGCAATAGTTGCTTTTAATCACTGAGCCTTTTTGCAAAAAAGAAATTGCTTTGCCAGGTTAAAAAAAAAAAAAAGCAAAATTGTATCCTTTAGCCTCTTCCTGAAACATTAGCTCATCAAGTTAGGGCACCAACATTATCAAACATCAAAAATGGACCAATCCAAAGGACAACAGGATGAAATATTCTCATGTATCTGGCAAAACATTTCTGTGAAAGGAACCTTCCCTGTCTTTGTAGTATCCGATACGAAATCTAGCAGTCATGCACATACTTGAAGTGTGGCCGGACTGAGGGTATGAATTTTTCATAACCGAAGCAGCCATACATGGCTAGTGGCAGTAACGTTTCATGGATCAAGCCAAGAGTTTATCTAGAATACTGCCCTAATACTTACCAAGTTAATTAATGGCTGTCTCTGGAAAGAAGGAGGCTTTCAGTGGATAGATCTGGAACTCCTAGCTGGTCTACTACAGGCAGGCCTCCTGGGGAGAATTCCGATGCCCTTCCAGCTTTCAGAGTAGAGGTCTAGACTCAGTCACTCGAGAAGAGGCCTGTAGTCACAAAAAGAACTTGAGATTGGGGCGCCTGTGGGGCCATCTGTGCACTGAAATCACTGTGGAGGGTTATTTATTTTAGAACAAGGCTTCAGAGCCTGAGGAGGGTTTAGAGGCAGGGCAGCTGAGGGCCTGTGCCCCTTCTGTCCAAATGCGGGTTGCCCCAGGCACTTTCTTTGTAGAGGATTAAGATCAGGTTCTTCCTCTTAGATCCTTCTCTGGGACCCAGGCTGTTCATAAAGGATTGGTGTCCTCCGTGAGCAGCCTTGTGCTATAGGCAGTGATGAGTTGACTCGCACCGAACCATTGCTTGGCCTGTGATTCAGTGCCACAGCTGGCTAGTGCCAGAGGGGCAGACCTAGGTGGGTGATGAGCAGGCGATGATAGGCAATGCAGGGTCTGTGAGAAAATGCCACCAGAACGCTGTCCAGGAACCAGACCTCGGTGTCGTGAGCTAATCCCGACTTCCTGTTTTTGCAGACAAGGGACACATTCCCACACTCATTGCACAAATGCAGCTCAGATGTCATGCTGGGAGCTTCAAAGCCATGCTGGTCCTCATACGCTTTGTGTGCAGTGTGCGGGTTTGCTTCTGTCAAGGTAACGCCAACTAGAGTCATCTGGGAGGAGGGAACATCACTTGAGGAATCGCCTCCATCAGATTTGCCTGATCACGGGCCTGTGAGCCAGTTTTTAAATTTCTCGTTGATGTAGGAGAGCCCAACCCACTGTGGGCAGAGCCATTCCTAACGCAGGTGGTCCTGGGCTATTTAAGAAAAGTAGCCGCGTGTGTGGAGGGAGCAAGCCGGTATGCTGGGTTCTCCTGTGCTTCAGTTCCTGGCTCTAAGTGCCTGACTTAAGCTTCTATCCTGACATCTCTCAATGATGGATTGTAATGGGTAAGATAGAATAAACCGTTTCCTCCCCTAGTTTCACTTCTGGTCATGATGTTTATACAGTAATGGAGACTCTACACCAGGTACCACCCTCTGGGCCTACCTGGCTCTGCCAGCGTCAATGCCTCAGGAAGACTCACTGAGTTTTGAGGTGCTGTTGAGTACAGTGCTTCCCAATAGACATGATCTGTGCCTCTAACTTCACACTCTGTGACATTAGATGGCTTTTGTCCCCACTTAGCACACAGCGGCCACAGTGCCAGTCACATCCATCTTTTAACTATTTTTTGCAAGTGGCTGTGTTTGTGTGGGTTTGCAAGAGCTCCTAGACAGTCGCCACTAGGGTCCTGCAGGCTCTGGGGTCACCAGAGGGCAGAGGCCCGGTTAGGCATCTCAGTCCTGCTGGGAGTCCTCCTCCCCTGGGAGGTGCTTAAAGGGCAGGAGAACCCACTATAAATGCCACTCCTCCAGGCCACCTTCTTGGCCAGCTCATGGGCCTTCTTGATCAGCCCCCTGCATTCTTTGCCGCCTTGGGTCTGGCCCTATTGTGTGACAGAACCTGTCTTTAGAGAGATGCTATGCATGTCCACTCACCCAGAGAGGGAGCCCCTGCCAGACCAAAGTGCAGATACCACCAAAGTCCTCTGGGTGAACCAGTGAGTCTCATTGGGGTTACTTACAGGAGCAGAAATGCCAAAGATAGGGCTGGAGAGATGGCTCAGCCATTGAGAGCACTGACTGCTCTTCCAGAGGTCCTGAGTTCAATTCCCAGCAACCACATGGTGGCTCACAACAATCTGTAATGAGATCTGGTGCTCTCTTCTGGCCTGCAGACATACACACAGGCAGAATACTGTGTACTTGATAAATAAATAAATCTTTAAAAAAAAAAAGAAAGAAAGAAAGAAAGAAAGGCCTAAGATAGCATCACCAAAACTCACCCCAGCCCAGGAAGTCTGGAGGGTGCCCATTCCAAGTGACTCAGTTGGTCTAAACCTCCCAGGCAGCGTGGCTGGTTTCTGCTCCTTTCAGGCAGTTGTTCCTGTCTTAGCGTTTCCTTTGCGGTCTGGCTTCCATCTAAAGGGATTCTCGGCTTTTATTGCCTGCTCTGACAGTGAGTCCGGTCAGTTTCAGGGACTTCCTGAAGCTCGGCCAAGTTATTTGCCTCTGTGTTTAAAGAGCTACCCTGGGGCTGGAAAGATGGCTCAGAGGTTAAGAGCATTGCCTGTTCTTCCAAAGATCCTGAGTTCAATTCCCAGCAACCACATGGTGGCTCACAAACATCTGTAATGGGGTCTGGTGCCCTCTTCTGGCCTGCAGGCATATTGTATACATAATAAATAAATAAATAAAAAGAGCTACCCTGCAAGATGGACTGCTTTAACCTGGGGGGAAACCATTATGCAACACCCCTCCCTCGTGGACTAACTGCCCATCTACCCCCACCTCCCAGTATCCTGGGAGCCAGAGCAGTGGGCCTCTAAGGGACACCGTCAGCTCATCTTGCTGACACAGGATAGCACCTGGCCCTCGATGTGTGCTGGTGTGTGCCGCTTTCTGTATGTGCCACTTTTTGTGCCACACTGGCCTAGCATCACACCAGTGTCACGCTACTGCAGAGTGACGCTGCTTCTCTGGAAGCCCCATTTAATCTGAAGAAAGCAGAATTTTTTTTTTTTGAGATAGTCTCACTGTGTATCCTTGGCTGCCCTGAAACTTACTTATGTAGACCAGGCTGCCCTCAAACTCACAGAGATCCACCTGCCTCTGCTTCCCAGGTGCTGGGATTAAAGGCCTATGTCACAATTCCTGGCCTTGAAAACTCTTTAACCAAAGATAAGCCCCAGGCTGGTCCCTGCCCACACTCAACTACCCTCCAAGGGACAAGATGGGCTGCCCCTGCCAGCTTCGCTTGCCCTGAGTAGATACATTTCTTTGTTGCTGTTGGGGTTTTGTTTACTTGTCTGTTTGGTTTGGGGTTTTTTTTTTTTTCTTTCGGTTTTCGAGACAAAGTTTCTCTGTGCAGCTTTGGACCCTATCCTGGAACTCATTTTGTAGATCAGGCTGGCCTCGAACTCACAGAGATCCATCTGCCTCTACCTCCCGAGTGCTGGGATTAAAGATCTGTGCTACTACTGCCCAGCTGTTTTTTGGTTTTTTGTTTTTTTTTTGAGACAGGGTTTCTCCATGTAGTCCTGGCTGTTGTCCTGGAACTTGCTCTGATCCGTAGACCAGGCTGGCCTTGAACTCACAGAGGTCTGTCTGCTTCTGCCTTCCACATGCTTGGATGTATCTGCGAACAGTGAGTGGCCCTTGTGGGAGAAAGAGGCAGGGAAAGAGGAGTTAGTTTTCCAGAGGAGCATGAGAGGGCTAGACTCTCATCAGGGCTTGGGACACACAGGGTCTGTGGGCACTGTCTGGAAAGATCTGAGGAGGAGACAGGGCTTGGCCTGTGTCTGAATATGAGGCTGGGAAGCAGGGGCAGGTGTCCCTAAGTGTCTTCCCAGGTAGGGGGTAGAGCAGAAGCCCATAGCACCCAGGGAATTTTGCCCTCAGAGCCCCTAAGGGGCCGCCTCCTGAAGGGCCTCTTCCCTCACTCCCTCACCCTACCATCTTCGTGTGTGGGAGATGAATACCAGGACTGTTAGGTCTCATCCCCAGGCAGTCTGGACGCCCTCCAGGCAGGCCAGGCACAGATGGTGTCCCACCTGCTCTGCTAGTTACTGTTCCCATCGCTGTGATGGAACACCTGACCACTGGAGGGAAGGAAGCGTTTGTCTGGCTCACGGTTTGGGTCCACCCTGATGGGGAAGTCATTGCATCTGCAGTCACTGCAGAGTGGTGGATGCTAGGGATAGACTGGTCCAGGGCGGTGGATGCTGATGATCGACTGGTCCAGGACGGTGGATGCTGGCAATCAATTGACTGATCCAGGGTGGTGGATGCTGGCGATCGACTGGTCCAGGAAGCCGAGATGTCCTCAGCACTGCGCTGTTGTCATCTGAGAGAAGGGAGCCTCAGTTGAGAAAATGCCTCTAGAAGATTAGACTGCAGCCAAGCTTGTAGGACATTTCCTTAATTAGTGATTGACAGGTGAGGGCCCAGCCCATTGTAGGTGTTGCCCCACCCCCCGGGCTGGTGGTCCCGGATTCTATAAGAAAATAGACTGAACAAGCTGTGATGAGCAAGCCAGTAAGCAACACCCCTCCATGGCCTTTACATCGGCTCCTGCCTCCAGGTTCCTGCCCTGATTTCCCTCCGTGATGGACTGGTGCTGAAGTGTAAGCTGAAATAAGCCCTTTCCTCCCGCAGCTTGCTTTGGTCATGGAATTTCATCACAGCCAGTGACCCCACCTAGGACAGCTGCTCCACTCGCAGTTCCACTAAGCGCTGTCACTCAGTCCAGGACCACCCCAGTACACACGTGCTGACCTCAAAACTTTACAGGCACTGACCACATATGCTGTCACTCAGAGCCTCGGCTCGGCTCTACTGCACATGCGCTGTTGCTTTGCTCTGGCTTTGCCCTGGCACTCTCCTACCGTTCTCTAGCTGCTATCCAGGCCCACCTACATGTGCTGTCACTCATCTCTAGCTACGCCCACAACTCACCCCCACCGCACACACGTGCTGCCACTCAACCCTAGCCCTGCCCTGACTCCGCCCCAGTCCCGCCCCACCGCACACGTGCAGTCCCTTGCCCTGCTGCCCCAAGCACTTGTGCTGTCACTCAGACGGGTGGCTCTGGCTCTCCTCGTGGGGGTAGAGGCCGTCCCACCGGTCACCCAGTCGCTTACCCTCGGCTCTTCTTCGACCGACCGCTGTCCCAATGGGTTCCTCTCTGCTCTTCGCCCTCGGGCTTCTTGCCCAGGTAAGCTTCTGAGCCCTGTGGCATCCCTGTCTCTAGCTATAGGATAGGTTTGCGGGAACTCACTGGCCCTGAGTGTCTCTGGGGGACCTGAGAGCTGCTGCCTGCAGTGTCCAGGGTGGGCCACACTCTCTGGTGCATTGTTGGAAGGGGCATCCTGTGCTTAGGGGCTTCCAGAAAGAGGGTGCCCCACCTCTCCTGCACACAAGCAAAAATGGTTTAAGACTGGGGAGCATTGCTCCGAGGCACAGAGAACACCCATAGGGCTGTCCCTTCAGTTTGGAAGTGACTACAAGTGCCGCCTTGGAGCCTCCCAGAGCCCGAGGTGGGCAATCTTGTGAGATCCTTGTATTCGAGAGCATGGGGCTGGGAGATGGGGCAGGAAGCCCACGGTATCTGTGAAACTCCCAACTGTGGCAACTATGTCCCTGGTTGGTCTTGGTGGTGTCTGAGGCCCTGTCCCATGGTCCTGGCCAGCTGCAGCAGCTGCAACTCTGCCCCCCAGGACCCAGGGTTCTGAAGAAAATAACTTCAGGCCAGAGCAGCCCAACCCACACTCAGTTTACAGCGGCTATAGCCTGACCAAGACCGCCACTGTGCCTCTGTGTCCTCCTGGAGATGGAGTTGCCTGCAGTCCCCAGATCTTTCCGTCCCTAGTACCCCATCTTCTTAACATGGCACAGGGAAAGGTAGAAAAAGCCCAGGTCTCCAATATCTCCCTCCCCAGACAAGTTGTTCAATGGCCCTGGGCTAGGCCAGGACCGGGGTATGTGGATTCTGTGGTCCCCTGCCAGGGTCCACTGTCACAGAGATGCCAGTATGATGTGGACAGCCTCTGCAACTCGGAGACAACAGGTGGCAAGCACAAAGAATTGCTATGATTTAAGAGTGGTCAGCCAGCACTGTGTGTGTGTGTGTGTGTGTGTGTGTGTGTGTGTGTGTGTGCATGTGTGCGCGAGTGCGCACACGTGTGGCGTGTGGTGGTAGGGGAGGGGTCCATCCCCTCTGAAAACCCTCTCCAGGACTTTCTTGGTCCCCTCAAATTCCCACAATCCTTGCAGCTCTACTCAGGTTTCAGTCCCTGACAGCTGGTGGGAGCCTGGCCAGAAAGACCCTCTAGCAGCTGGCCCTGGGGCATCAGTCCTACATCTCCCCCACCTCCACCCCTGACCTTGGGGGGACCTCATTCCCTCACTTGGGCACCTAAGACTCAGCACCGCTCTAGGCCCCTACCTAGAATGCCAGTCTTGAGCATAACTCCCTGAGCCATCAGAGGCTCCCCACTGGCTGCAGCAACGTTCTTTACCAGCACCCCCAAGCTGGGAGCTTGCTGAGATCACCCTGAAAGCCCCCGAGTTTCTTGCACACTCACTGCAGACTGGATAGTACTAGGTAGCATCCTTCTTCCCCTCCCTCCTCAAGCCCCTTCTCTCTGTGGCATCTGGAGTCCCTAGGAGTCAGGTGGGGGCAGGGACCAGCCCCTGAGGCCCGGCCTCTTGAACTTGTTTCAAGACAGCACTCCAGCATGGGAACTCCTCCGGCCTGCCCCCGTCCCATGTTTGTGCCCACCTCCCCCACACTACTCAGCTTTCACCCCTTTGTCTTTTGGGGTTTTATTTTATTTTTTCATTTTTCAAGACAGGCTTTCTCCGTGTAACTTTGCCCTGGAACTCACTCTGTAGGCCAGGTTAGCCTCAAATTCACAGAGATCCACCTGTTCTCTGCCTCCCAAGAGCTGGGATTAAAGGCGTGTGCCACCACCACCCAGCCAGCTTTCACACTTTGGTCTACTCTTACCCACACGCATGGGTCCTGGGAATCCTGCCTCCCCCTTATTGGGGTTTTCCCTGGTCACACTGGCCCAGTAACTCTGTCTTGGGCTCCTCGGGTTGGGGTGAGTGGTGGGTTCTACCCAGATTCACACCATGCTCCATTGCCTCCCCACCCAGGTTCCCTCTAAAATCTGAACCTCCTTAGCTGGGCGGTGGTGGTGCACACCTTTAATCCCAGCACTCGGGAGGCAGGGGCAGGCGGATCTCTGTGTTTCGAGACCAGACTGGTCTACAGAACGAGTTCCAGGACAGGCTCCAAAGCTACAGAGAAACCCTGTCTGCAAAACAAACAAAAATGCTGGGCTGTGGTGGCGCACGCCTTTAATCCCAGCACTTAGGAGGCAGAGGCAGGTGGATCTCTGTGAGTTCGAGACCAGCCTGGTCTACAAGCACTAGTGCCAGGACAGGCTCCAAAGCTACAGAGAAACCCTGTCTCAAAAAACAAACAAACAAACAAAAAACAAACAAAGAAAGAAAAACAAAACAAAAACAACAAAAAATCTGCACTTCCTGAACTCCAGGGCAGCACAGGGGGTTGGGTTGTGCTGAGGACTGCTCCCCACCACCACCAGGCCTGGAACTCTAACTGCTTGGGAAGTTGAAGCAGAAAGATCCACAAGTTGACAGCCAGTCTGGGCAATCGATATATTGATTCCTTGCCTCTAAAGAAAGTCAAAGCGGCCTGGGATGTAAGCAGTGGTAGAATATTTGCCTAGCGTGGTTGAAGCTTGGGATCTAACCTCAGTATCGCACACAACAGTACACACCTCCTCATAAAGCTGACCTCCCCTCCCCCCAGTCCCTGCACTTGGGGTTCAGTCTCTCTAGCTGCTAGTCCTGATCTGCACTGAGAAGGAGCATGGATGGTCCAGAGACCTCCATCCATTGAGTGGGCCTACTGCACCTTTGTCTAGGAACCAGGGAAGCCACATGGCCTCTGAAGGGAAAGATGGGCCTCAGCGGTCCTTCTGGGGACTGTTCACTGGTGCTGGGAAGAGGTCCAGCCTGCAGTGGGCAGTGACTTAGGCTCGAGGGAGGCGGCTTGTGGTTCCGAGCGCTGTACCCTGTTCTGAGTCTGTGCTGTCAGACAGGCCGGGCTAGCTGATCGGAGGGAACAGCTGCCTGTCTGCCCCCTCCTCATTCCCTGATGCCTGCAGCAGCTGGACAGGGTGGTCCCACGGTGGGAATGTGGGGCCACCCTAGGCCCGGTCAACAGCTGGGCTCATTCCTGGCATGCTGGTTGTCCAGGAATGAAGTGGCCATGGATTCCAGCCTGTGGGAGGTGTGCAGGCCTGAGAAGCCTGTGGAGAGTCAGTGTAGGGGTTTCCTGTGCCCTCCACCCCCATCCCAGGCCGTTAGCTCTGCCAAGATGGAGCAGACACCTTCCTCTTCCCAGTCATTCCCATCTCCCTGTCCCCAGAACCTCTGTCCAGGATGAGTACGGTAGAGTGCAGGAGGACCGAACACTGACGGTGACTGATGCTAGTGGTGATAAGCCTCTTGCCTGGCCAAAGCACATACTTCATGCATGGCTGAACCCTCATTACTCTGCAACTCCTTGGGGTTGGGGGTCAGGAAAGACCCCAGAGGGTAGTTGACTTAGGAGTTTAGGTTCAGATCGGTGGCCCCGGATGGCCTGAGGAGTTTCCAGACTGTTGTCTGGGTTGGTTCTTGCTCAAGAGCAAGGATGGGATGAGCTGGGACACATTGGGATAGATACTATGGGAAAAGAATCTATTTCCTGTCTAGCTTAGTCTGACAGGAGACAGAGGAGTAGATCAGTGTAGGAGTGCCTGTCCACAAAGTCACCTTGCAGGTACCTCCGTACTTGTCCTCTGTCCTGGATGTAGGGAACCAATGAGCCAGCTGGGGCCACGTGGCTTTTTCCTAAGCACTGGATGTCCTAGCTTCCCAAGGCAGCCCCCAGCCTTGCCTCCAGCCTGCCACATCATCTGGGGAGGGGGTTGGGTGAGAAGATACGGGATGGGCTACACAAATGCCTCCCAAGAGCCGGAAGCTGGCTGTGGCTGTTGGTCGCCCACTCATACCGTTGCAGCCTCTGATCTGGGCACATGGCCCTGCCAAGGCACTGTGGTTCTGTGACCTCATGAACTTGGGCTGTGGACAGGCCAGAGGCTCAAGGTTCCCAGGCTCTGCCTTGACCACACCCAGTCAGTGCCAGGCCCATGGGTGCTGGCTAGAGCAGCTGGTGGAGGAAGCAGGACTAGGAGGAGGGTGGGAGGTTTTCCCAGGCTGCAGGGGCTTCAGAGAGCCTGGGAACTCCCATTCTCAATAGCCCTGCCCAAAGCAGGGCAGGCACTACAGATGGCATCTGCCTGTCTTGCCCTCTGGTGCCAACTCTGCCTGTGTGGCTTTGGGCAGATGACTCAGCTTCTCTGACCCTGTCTTAGAGCTATGAATTAAGGTGCTCCCCCTCTGACATCCTCAGATGCCATGAAGAGCCCCAGATCCCAACCCACATGCCATCCTGAGGGGAGGAAGATGGAACCATACTTCCCCCAAGGCAACTCTGAGGCACATCTCAGGGTCTGCCGTCAAGCTCCGGCAAAATACGCCCCTGTGTCCATGGAGGCTGTAGTCCTGGTTCCCCATGCCAAGCAGGCAGGTGTGTGCCTGGTAGGAACACCACTCTGACCTAGAAGCGGTTATGTGTGCTGGTCTTGGCAGGTTCTAAGGCCAAGCTGCCATCTGTGAGACTAGAGCTGCTGCCTAGGCAGGACTCCCGCCCCTCCAGACTCATCCTCCCATCTTGAGACTAGAGCTGCCTAGGCAGGACCCCCGCCCCTCCAGACTCATCCTCCCATCTTGAACAGGGTCCTCTGCTCCCTGGACTCTAGGACCAAGTGGACGATGGGACTTTACTGCGGGTGACCCTAGTTGCCGTGAGGGGCTGTGGAGTAGGTAGTGGGGTCCCACTGGTGGGACGGAAGCAAGTGCTCCTGGCTTGACCCCACTTGGGCTAGAAAACAGGACAAGAGAGTGGAGCCTGAGCCAAAGCCTTTAATCTCAAAGCAGACTATGTGCAGTGCCCACAGGGCCAGTATCTTCCTGGGCCTTGGGCGTCCGTGTGCACTGCAGGAAGAGACACAGAGAGGCGGAAATCCAAGTGGCCTCCTGGCTGGCTGGCTGCTCCCTCCCTGCTGCCCTTATAGCGCCAGCACCCCCAACCAGCCACGTTTTTAGGTGTTGCTCTGTGACCACCAGCCTCCACTGACGGGGACCCAGCTGAAGGGGAGACTGGGTAGCCAGCTGGCAACTCCACAAGGAGGGACGCTGTCTGCTCTGCACAGAGTGAGCGGTAGGCTGCCATGGAACTGATAGACTCTGACAAAGGGGGTGGTGCCCGTATGGCCCAGTCCTGCCAGCAGAACTCCCTGTGTGTAAGTGCTGTTCACACAGCTTTCTCTATCTATCTATCTATCTATCTATCTATCTATCTATCTATCATCTGTCTGTCTGTCTGTCTATCTATCTGTATATTTATATATCCATATATATGTGTGTGTATGTATATATACATATATCCGTATTTTTTATTTTCTGGTTTTTTTTTTTTTTTGGTTTTTCGAGACAGGGTTTTTTTTGTGGCTTTGGAGCCTGCGCCGGAACTAGCTCTGTAGACCAGGCTGGTCTTGAACTCACAAAGATCCGCCTGCCTCTGCCTTCTGAGTGCTGGGATTAAAGGTGTGTGCCACCACCGCCTGGCGTATTTTGTGGTTTTTTAAGACACAGTTTCTTTTTCTTTGGGGGGGGTGTTTTTCGAGACAGGGTTTCTCTGTAGCTTTGGTGCCTGTCCTGGAACTTGATCTGTAGACCAGGCTGGGCTCGAACTCACAGAGATCGGTGGGCTTCTGCCTCTGGAGTGCTGGGATTAAAAGCATAAACCACCACCACCTGGCTTTTTATAATTGTTTTAACTCTATTTTTGTGATTTGCCTGGTTCACGTGTGTGTACCGCATGCTTGCAGTCCCTGAGGAGGCTAGGAGAACATGTCAGATCCCTTCCCCACACTGGGCCTGAAGTTACAGAAGGCTTTTTAGCCACCATGTGAGTCCCAGGAATCGAACTCCGGTTCCTCTATAAGAGCAATAAGTGCTTTTAAATGTTGAGCCATCTCTCCAGCCTCCACATGACCTTCTTCCAGAGAGAAATTGGCTGCCTGCTTTCTGGTCCCTGCCTGAGCCTCTCAGCTCCCTTGCTTAGAGTGGAGCCAAGTGGGAGCTTCCTTAGGTGTGGGCAAAAGAGTAAAGCAGTGTGTGGGATGTCCTTGGGGAACCTGATACCAGCCCACCTGTCATTCCAAGGGAGGTAGCTGGGGGAAGGTGGCCACACTGAGAAAAGGTCAGGGCTCTGACCATGTGGGAGCCATACCAAGGGTGGGGCCGGCACGTTCAATGCTGTTTGGAGCATCTGTGTGTGGTGACTCTGCCCTCCACACTTCCAGCCCTGCTGTGTCCTGAGGACCATCCAGGACCCCCTTCCACATGGGTAGTCCCAGGATCTGTCCCAGGTAGGGATGGGGTGACCTCAAAGAGGGAGGCCTTTGGGGCACTTGTATGTGGAGAGTACACATATGCTCAGGCGTGCGCACGCGCGCGCGCGCGCACACACACACACACAGAGACTTGGGAAGTAGAGGCAGGAGTGCAGGCACTAGCTACATAGTGAGTTTGAGGCCAGCCTGGGCTATATGAGAAAGACAAAGAACAGAACGGCAGTCTGAGCCGAGGGCAGTCGAGAGTCTGAGCTCCTCCCACTCAGGGATCTGCTACCCCCACATGGCATCCCCTACTGACTGTACGTTCTCAGACAGGCACCCCTTGGGTCTCCTCCTTGCTAAGGCTGGCCATAGTTCTGACAGCTGGCATCTGGTACTGTATACAGCAAGGGCAGCTGCTGGCCCGAAGCGGTTACTTACGTTAACTAGAACGAGACGGCATGGAAAACACAGCCGTACTTTCGCATCGTGTCCTCTGAGACTGCACCTGTGGATAGGACAGTGTCTAGGAAAGCACCAGTCTGTAGGACAGAGCCCGTCAGGAGGGAGGGCACCAAGAGAAGGCATGGGACAGGCAGCAAGACGCTCAGCAGGTTAAGAATTTGCCATCTAAGATCCAAGTGTGTCGCTATAACCTACAGAGTGGAAGGAGAGAACGGACTCCTGCAAGGTGTCCTCTGACCTCCACACATGTCCCTCTGCCCACAAAGTAAGTGTAAAGAGAAGGCATGTGACTAGCCCTGAGGCAGTGACTGAAATCTCCCAAGCTCTGCCCCTGGCTCAAGAAGGCCAGCCAGCAGGGAGTCTGAAGGATTGGCCCCTTTGCTTGCCCTTGGTCCTACCCTTGGTCCTACCATGGGACCAGGGAGTGCAGCTATGGACAGCTATAAATGCTGAGAGCAGTCCCTGTGTGTTAGAGCCCCCCATGCCCCTCACTTCCACAAATCCTGCCAGGCTGTGGCCCACCCAGCACTGGCCTGACAAACTCCCAGCACCCTGGAAGCATATGGTTGCCCTAGGTCAACGTGTGGCCGACATCCGAACCCATCATGGCAGCCTTGACTGGGCTGTGCTTTGGGGTGAGGGGTCTTTCAGAAATACCAGTGGAGCCAGTGTTCACAAGGGTGTCCCCAAAGTCCTCAGACGACTGGTTCTCATCACCTCTCCAAGGAAGAACTGGAGGATGGAGCACTCAGGGTGAGATCCATCCCCAAACCAGGGATGGAAACCACCTGTGAGAACCAGGTCGGGGATGCCCTGGGGGGGCTTCTGTGTGTTCTGTCATTTACTTGATAGATGAATCTCTTCTCCAATCCGTAGTTTCCTCCTCTGAGGGCTGGGCTATCTGCAGTCATAGTCAGGTAATGGTGGTGGGTTTGGGAGAATGGGGCTCAGTAATGCTCCCTCTGTGCTTAGAGACTTGACTTCATCTCCTGTCTGCAGCCACACAACCCAGACACTGCTTTTTTCTTTGAAGTTACATTTATTTTATTTTTTAAAATATTTTTATGGTTTATTTAACTTTATTTTATGTGCATTGGTGTGAAGGTGTCAGATCCCCTGACACTGGATCGATCTTCAGACAGTTGTGAGCTGCCATGTGGGTGCCGGGAATTGAACCCGGGTCCTCTGGAAGAGCAGTCAGTGCTCTTAACCACTGAGCCATCTCTCCAACCCCTGAAGTTACATTTATTTATTGTGGTGGGAGCATATATGTTTCATGTGAAGGCCAGAATACAACTTGTGGATGTCAAATCTCTTTTTATCATGTGGCCTCCAGAGATGAAACTCAGGTTATCCATCTTGGGAGTGAGTCTCTTTGGATACCGAGCCAAGCCGTCTCTGGTTCAGCATTCAGCTCTTCTAGGCGGCCGCTGCTGGGTGATAAGGAGGAAGAGAGTATCTCAAGAGTCCTAGGCTTCCAGAACTTTGATCCAGTTATGAAGCTCATCCCTTTTTCCCAGCTGCCCCCTTAGTTGAGCCATACAGCAAGCACAGGGTCACCCTGTATCCTGGAGCAGCTCTGACTGTGTGCCAGTCCAGTTCCTCTGTAGAGTTTGTCTTCCTGGCCCTCCATACCCCTCATCCTGTCACAGACCAGCGTGGCCAGCAAATGAGGCCCCGGACATCAAGATTCCACTGTAAAACACAGCTTAAATAAGCCCGTTGTCCTTGTCTGCCTAGGGACCTGGCAGTTTGGACATTCCTTCTGAGAGCAATATTGAGAAGTTGGATGAGGTGCCCTGGGCGCAGCTCCTCTTGAGCTCCCTGGCCCGGTTTCTGGAAGTGTCTGAAACCAAGCGCCAGGCCTGGTGGCAGAGGGAGGTTTCAGACACTAGGTGGGACTGCCCTGGGTGGCTAGGGTGGGTCTGTGTGGGTCAAGGTTGGACACAGGGGCTTAGGAGCCCCTCCGCTTATGTTACAAGCAGGCACTGTTGCTGTTAACGTGTGACATTTAAGCTGTGAGGCTGAGGAAGGACACATGTCATCTCTCTCCCTAATGCAGTGACCCTGCTTCTGCCTGAGCCTCTGGCCCCCCCAGCTGCTGTTCATCCTCCTGGCCCTCATTCCTAGGAAGCAAGAGTTGCCCCCTGGGCACTCTCCTGGGCCCTGTTGGCACCTGACCTTGCAGGGACCTCAGAAAAAGTGCAGACCTTCTCATTGCCTCCAGCTAGCCAATAAACTCTCTCGTTCTAGGGTCATCAGTCACATTGCCTCCACCTAGCCAATAAACTCTCTTGTTCTAGGGTCAGATGATATTGTGGACACAGCCTGTTTGCTGGGCTTTAGTCAAGGAGAGGGAACACCCCAGAATGTGGCCACCTAGGCCCACATAGTTTATATTCTCCGTGGTTACACTACCAGATGGTATAGGCCCAACTACAGCCCCAAGAATGATGTCACTCTGGTACCCCTATACCCTGTATGACTGTGTCCCATCTGTGTTTTAGAGCCTTGGCCTGCCCTGGGCACTCCCTGAGCCAGAGCCCAGCACCCTGTACCCCTGGCGTCGGGGACCAGCCCCAGGCCGTGTGCGGAGAGCCTGGGTCATCCCACCCATCAGTGTGTCTGAGAACCACAAACGCCTCCCCTACCCACTGGTGCAGGTAAGGGAAGGGTGGGAGGGGGCATGGGGTATTTCCTCGTTTCTTAATGATCCTCTTGGATCTGGGGGAACTCCCTCGGCTGACAGGAGCTAGTCACTCTGAGTTT
>JAQHUG010000241.1:2444977-2455825 GCA_028555095.1 Dicrostonyx torquatus
TTTTCAAGAGTTAAAGTGTGCTTAGAATCTTTATTCTGACCTGATTCCAGACTTACAGAAAAGCCTAAAATGATTCCTGTGTGCCCATTGCAGGGACCTGTTTATCAGTTTAACCTTTTTTTTTTCTTTTTTGTCTTCTGACTCAGTTTCTTGGCTGTGGACTGGATACCAAATATTCTTATAAAGTCAATGTGTTCTGAAAGCTCTCTGTAATTACCAAAGTCAGGAAATACACGTGCACGCCATCCCCTCTACTGACCTTATCCAGTTGTAATTCCCATAATAATGAATCTGTAAGGACAGAGAACCATTGGGTCAGGTGTCCTAGTCCTGAAGCCTTTCCTTCCTTCTCTTTACTAGGCTTATTTCTTTCTGCCTCTCCTGATTTTGCCATCTCTCCCTGTGTGCCCCCCACCTCCACCAGGCCCACACGTGTTTAGCCATTACAAACCCCTGGAACAGAGTGGCCTGCCCACCCTGGGGCTGGTCCCCGGTCGCAGGAAGGGGCTGGTGTGCCAGTGGATACGGGGCTGGGCTGACCCCAGTTCCACCCCAGTCGTGGTGAGCCACAAGTGGTTCTTTTGGGTGTTTCCATCTCTCTCTGCCTGGCCAGCATGGCCAAGGAGTTTTCTACCCCCCTGCCCTTCCCAGCAGAGGTTGCTCTTGAAGACACCAGAAGCGGCCTTGGCTCTGCTCCAGCCCTTTTCAGAGGGCAAGAGAGATCTGACACGAGGGCACATTTTTTTCACAGTCCTGGTCCAGATTGCATGTCTCTCATTATGCCTCAAGTTCCCCCTGCCAGCTTCAGCTCCTTACAGACTTCCTGTGGCATTTTTTAGTGCCACAGCCATGGGCTAGAACTGTATCCCCACTACCTACGCAGGTTTTCACAATCCTTTGGGCCCGTCTCCTCTTTCTGCTGGGTAGACTTGTAGCATTGTATTTATTTCTCTCTTTTTTTTAAACACACTTCAGTTTTTGTTTTATTGAGACAAAGTCTTTTTTTTAAATGTTATCTAACTTTATTTTATGTGCATTGGTATTACGATGTCAGATTCTCTGAAACTGGAGTTACAGACAGCTGTGAGCTGTTATGTGGGTGTTGGGAATTGAACCCGGGTCCTCTGGAAGAGCAGTCAGTGAGCCATCTCACCAGCCCATCTTTTTATTATTGTATGTGTGTGAGTGTTTTATCTGTATGCCATGTGCATGCGGGGTGCTTCGAGACCAGATCCTTGAGACTGCAGTTGGGATGCTTGTGAATCGCTAGATGATGTGGCTGGCGCTAGGGATTAAACCTGGGCCTCTGGGAGAATAGCTAGTGTTCTTTCTTTTTCTTTTTTTGTTTTTTATTTGTTTTGTTTTTTGAGACAAGGTTCGTCTATAGCTTTGGAGCCTGTCCTGGAATTCGCTGGCCTCAAACTCACAGAGATTTCCTGTCTCTGCTTCCCAAGTGCTGGGATTAAAGGCGTGCGCCACCACCGCCCGGCTAACTAGCGTTCTTAAACTCTGAGCCATTGCTCTAGCCTCTGGAGTGGCGATTCTTGTTGTCATAGTCTGATGTTCCATGCTCATATCTGAATATACCCACATCTGGACGTGTGCACAAGTGAACACACATGTGAACTCATTCATACCTATATGAATATAGGTATATGAGTCACAGCACACTGGTTCCAGCTCTTGGTGATACCTCTGCTTCTAAATCAGCTCAGGGTCCCTTGCACCCAGCACGCTGCAGCCGCTTCTCTGATGGGGAGTTGACTCCTCATGCCTGTATTTCCTTACCCGTGTGCCAGAGAACACTCCCAGAGCACAGGACTGGGAGTCTGAGTCCCATGACCAAGAAGCTTGCTCCTGGAAGCATTGTCCTTGCCTTCAGCCTGGGGGCCAGTACTATGCCGAAATCACCCAGTCAGGGGTCCTGTCTGTATAAGGTAGGCCTGAAGCAGTGCATCCAGCAAATGATAGCACACGTGACCAAGCCAAGACCTGAGACACAGGGTCCCCAGAGCCCTGTCCTCTCACCCTGACCCACTCCACTGCCTCAACTTTCTTATGTCTGTTCTGAAGGGAGGGGCAGACCAAATCTCTTCTGAGGGAAAAGCGGGTGACAGTTAAAGAGGACTCACCCCCGCAGTGGCACCTTCCTAGTGGCCACCACTTCTGTACAGGCAGAACCTTGAAGGATGCTGGGCACCTGCTTTGATCTGTACCCACGTGTTTGCGTATCCTTCACCTGGGCAGGTGCCACCACCAGGGCTCAAGGCTGTGATCCTAGTGGCTTTACTGCTCCGACCGGGCCCATTAGCTCCACCTGCTGACCTGGCATCTGGCAGAAGACCCATTGGTTCTCTGCTGAAATGCTCCTGCAGTGGTCAGCCTTGTATAGGCGAGACAGTAGGAGAGCCCAGGACTGGAGGCTGCCATACACAGTCAGCCCCAGTGACACACACAGTCGGAAAGTAGACTGTCTATCCACTCTGTGCTCACAGTGTCAGACCTAGGGAGTCTCCAACTGGTGCCCCACCCCACCTGCCCCATGGTGGCGGACCACATTCTCCCCTGTCCTCCCTAGGCACCTTCGTGACCAGGGCTGAGGCCACGGACGCTGATGATCCAGAGACAGACAATGCTGCGCTCAGGTTCTCCATCCTGGAGCAGGGCACCCCTGAGTTCTTCAGCATTGACGAGCATACTGGAGAGATCCGCACAGTGCAAGTGGGGCTGGACCGTGAGGTGAGGCAGCCCCAGGGACACCGAGGGCCCGGTTCTCCACACCTGATCTCCTCAAGCCTCAGGGCTCCTCACAGGGCAGCGCCTGCCCACCTCTCAGCTCCCGCTGTGATTATCACTCTTACCCTGATCCTTCTTTGCTCATGCTTCAACCCTCTGAGCCAATCACTTGTGCCTAAAGACACCTCTGAGGCTCGCCTGTGCGGCTGCACCAGGGTATTCCTGTCCCAGCCACTGATGCGGCTCCCTCAGCCGGCCATCTGCTTACTGTTACCCCTAACATCTGACTTTTCTGGTACCACAACTGACCTCTTGTTCACTCACAGGCTGAGGCAGGGGCAGACCCTGTAAGGGGCAAGCCTGTAGGTGGCTCTGCTGCCGTCCTAAAATGGTTGTCTCTAGGCATCACATCTTCTGAGTTCATGTCACACTGTCCCCCAGGTGGTCGCTGTGTATAACCTGACCCTGCAGGTGGCAGACATGTCGGGAGATGGCCTCACTGCCACAGCCTCAGCTATCATCTCCGTAGATGACATCAACGACAATGCCCCTGAGTTCACCAAGGACGAGGTGAAGATGGATGGTTTCGGGGCTGGGGGAAGGGCAGTGCGTGAGTAGGGAGCCTGAAATAGAGGGGCCCCAGGAACACGGATTACATGCGAGGTTCCATAAAGAGAAGCAGCTACACAGCCCAGAGTAAGTCTCCTGGACCCTGGCTGGTTCAGTATCCAGGAATAGCGGGCTGGACCAGGAGCTCAGGGAAAAGACAGTCCTGTGAACTGTCCTGTGGTGAGCAGCGTAGTTAGGCCAGAAGCAAGGAAAGGTACCCTGGGTCACAGGGCTGGGCATTCTGATGAGTCCCACTCCCAATCTGCCAATCTGGTGAGTAACTGGGGCTGGGCTCTCCCAGTTCTTCATGGAGGCTGCAGAAGCTGTCACTGGAGTGGATGTGGGACGGCTCGAGGTGGAGGACAGAGACCTGCCTGGCTCCCCTAACTGGGTGGCCAGGTTCACCATCCTGGAAGGAGATCCCGATGGGCAGTTCAAGATCTACACAGACCCCAAGACCAATGAAGGTGTGCTGTCTGTGATCAAGGTGAGCCGTGCCTCTGTCGTGGGCATTCCCTTCAGCTAGAATCTGCCACAGGCATCTTCCTGCAGCTTGCCCTGGGCTACTCATTGGTAGAACAGTGCTGGCTGACCCACCAGTATGCTAGGTTAGGTAAGGGCACGGGATGGACCAGGTGCTGACTATGGGTCTCTGGACGGACTGGGCAGCAGGAGGCACCCACAAAATGCCATTACTGCAGCCTTCTCCTTCCTTATTAGTTAGGTTCACATTTTCAAGTAAAATTATGCACCAGCATGAGTCCCGTTCCTGCCGAGAAGCAGGTATAGATATAATATAGGCATAGGCAATCGCACATGTAGACACAGATGCATTTGGATGCTGGTGCATTTGAAGATTTGTTGGAAGAAACTGGTCAGACAATTTGAGACAGACTGGAACTCTTAAGGGAGAATTTCTTCATGCTGCTCTCAAAACCTGCATAGTGGAAGACCTCTGTGAGCCAGGATGGCCCCTCTGCTTAGCATCAACTGGCACACCCACCTCATAACTATATACAAAAATAATTTTTAAAGCGGGGAAGGAAAACTGGACTCTCGGGACAGGCCCAGGGACAGAGTCTCCAGAAAAGACATCTTAGCACTTGGGTTTCAGCTGTCTCTGCCATCCTCCCACAGCCCCTGGACTATGAAAGCCGTGAGCAGTATGAGCTCAGAGTGTCTGTGCAGAATGAGGCCCCACTGCAGGCAGCTGCCCCCCGGGCCCAGCGGGGCCAGACCAGGGTCAGTGTGTGGGTTCAGGACGTCAATGAGGCTCCAGTGTTCCCAGAGAACCCACTGAGGACGGGCATAGCCGAAGGAGCACCCCCAGGCACCTCCGTGGCCACCTTCTCTGCCAGAGACCCTGACACACAGCAGCTGCAGAGAATCAGGTGGGGTGTCCTGAGGTGTTGGGGGTCGGGAGAGGGATCTGGTCGCATTCCTGTGGAGGATACATCTGGATTCTGAGGGTGAAAGAGAATTGGTGGAGGGTCTACGGGGTCCCTCGGATACCTATGTGTGCACATGGATTGACCACACCCCACAGGGCAGGACTGGGCTCCAGCAAGGACATACAGTCCAAGACTGGTTTTAGCCAGTCTCTGGCTGCCGACCTGTCCGTTTTCATGGGCCCTTGTTTCCGCAAGAGCTCCTGATGCTGTAAGTTCACCGTTGATCTCCAGTCTGACACAGTGTCTCCGTGGTGCTAGGTTCTAAGCAGGGTGAAATGCAGACTGCCCGTTGCCAAGGGGCACTGGGCAGAAGCTTGCCTCATGTGCAGCTGGGCCAGATAACCAGCATCCGGAGTTGGTGTCTGGCAACATGGCTCAGTGGGTTTAGGTGCTTGCCACCCCGCCTGACCACGTAAGTTCATTTCCTGGAACCAACCTGGTGAGAGGAGAGAACCAGTTCCCACCTATCGCCCTTTTACTTCTCCTGTGTCATGGTGCTCATGTAGGTATACACACATGCAAAAAAAAATGTGAAATATTTAAAATATAAAATGGAATAAAAAAGAAAAGTTAGGCTGGGCAGTGGTGGCGCACGCCTTTAATCCTAGCACTCGAGAGGCAGAGGCAGGCGGATCTCTGTGAGTTCGAGGCCAGCCTGGTCTACAGAGCTAGTTCCAGGACAGGTTCCAAAAGTTACAGAGAAACCCTGTCTCAAAAAAACCAAAAAGAAAAAAAAAAAAAAAAGAAAAGTTGGCTCAGGGCTGAGTAGCCACTGCTCATGTCAGACACACATGGGTGTGTATGTGATAATAAGTGTACATGTGATATGTGACCCCATGTCTGGGTGTGTTGGGTGGGCCTCATTCCACCTCTCCCATCCCCACCAACAGCTACTCCAAGGACTATGACCCAGAAGACTGGCTGCAAGTGGACGGGGCCACGGGCAGGATTCAGACCCAGCGAGTGCTGAGCCCTGCTTCACCCTTTCTGAAGGATGGCTGGTACAGGGCCATCATCCTGGCCCTGGACAGTGGTGAGGGGAAGCCCCTGCCCTGGGTGGCATCTCCGTCCCACAGCCCAGCACTTTCCTCTGTGGACTGACAGGGTAGGTTGTGGGTTGACCCTAAGCTTAGGAGCACTCTCTTCCTTCCAGCCATGCCGCCCAGCACAGCCACAGGCACCCTGTCCATTGAGATCTTAGAAGTCAACGACCATGCCCCTGCACTGGCCCCTCCTCCATCCGGCAGTCTGTGCAGTGAACCCGACCAGGGCCCTGGCCTCCTCTTGGGTGCCACGGATGAGGACCTGCCTCCGCATGGGGCCCCCTTCCATTTCCAGCTGAACCCTAGGGTCCCAGATCTTGGCCGGAACTGGAGCATCAGCCAGATTAACGGTGCGTTGCCCCCATAACCCTGGGACCTAGGAGATAAGCCAGCCAACAGAATGTATCGCCATGACTACATCCTCGGGGCGGGGCTGGGTTTACTTTCACAGTACTCAATGGGTAGTGGGGAAAGCGGCACCCAGTGACTCTGGTACTCCCTGGGCGAGAGCGGGGTTATCTTGGAGCTTCTGCTGACTGCTGCATCCTTTGCAGTGAGCCATGCACGCTTGAGGCTCCGACATCAGGTCTCTGAGGGCCTGCACCGCCTGAGCTTGCTGCTGCAGGACTCCGGGGAGCCACCCCAGCAGCGAGAGCAAACGCTGAACGTTACCGTGTGTCGCTGTGGGACTGATGGCACTTGCCTGCCTGGGGCCTCTGCGCTGCTAGCAGGAGGTGTGGGCGTCAGCCTGGGTGCACTGGTCATTGTGTTGGCCAGCACTGTGGTCCTGCTCGGTGAGTGCAGGTCCTTGGTCCTGCCCTCCCTCCTGGATCCCTTCCCCACCCCAAGTCCTCTAAGCGCCCACATTGCAGCCAGTCTCTCCTGCTTCCATAGTTCTCATCTTACTTGCTGCGCTCCGCACACGGTTCCGGGGACAGTCACGTGACAAGAGTCTGTTGCATGGGCTACAAGAGGACCTTCGGGACAACATCCTTAACTACGATGAGCAAGGAGGAGGGGAGGAGGACCAGGTAAGGAGACAGAAATGATGGTTTAGACACGGATCTCTGGGAAGGAGTCCCTAGAATGCCCAACAGCCTCCTAGAAGGTCTGGCATGTCTGAACTCAAGTGCTTACTGGCTTACAGGATGCTTATGACATAAACCAGCTGCGCCACCCAGTGGAACCAAGAGCCACCAGCCGCTCTCTGGGCAGGCCACCCCTGCGCCGGGATGCCCCCTTCAGCTACATGCCACAGCCACATAGAGCGCTTCCGACCAGCCCATCTGACATTGCCAACTTCATCCGTGATGTAGGTGCCCTGGGGTTGATTACAGAGTGGGCACATGCACTCGTGTGCATACATGCGCACAGACACACCCATGTCCAGACGCTGCTTCCAGACCTCAGGCTGTAGGATGTCAGGGGGGTAGCTCAAGCTAGGAAAGCACGAGAGGGTGGGTGAGCGGGTTGGCCAGGTGCTTTTTAAACGCTGAGGGTTGGAGTGGGACATAAGCAGCTACATGGCCACCGAAGGCCAGCCAGCACTGGCCGTGACGCTTGTTTCCTGTTGCTCTGTGAAGCATAGCCTTGCATGTTGCGTGACCTCTCTCTCTATGTTTACTGTGATGAGGTGTGGGCAGCACGTGCATTGCGGCCATCTGGGCAAAGCGTCAGTTTGAACACTGCAGGAATGAGAACTGTCTACACAAAAGACGATCGGAGTGCGGGGTGGATGGCAAGGTTGGGCCACGCAGGGAATGTCCTATTAACAGGCCTACCCACACAGCCCAGAGAGAGCTCCCAGCAGATCAGGGGTATCCTTGGGTGTGGTAAGCCTGGTGCAGGTACTGGTTACAATATGCCAGGGTGGCAATGGAGATAACTGTCTCTGAGGGAGGCAGATGCTTTTTTTCTCTGTAGTTTTGGAGCCTGATCTGTAGACCAGGCTGGCCTCAAACTCATAGAGATCCACCTGCCTCTGCCTCCCATGTGCTGGGATTAAAGGTATGCGCCACCACCTCCCGGCTTTGAGGCCAGATGCTTAAGGAAGGGTTCCTGAGAGGCTGGGGATAGAGGAGCACCTATGACAAGAAGATGGCTTCTCTCCATGCTGATGGGGAAAGGCTGGAGGTAGTAGAACCTTATTTGCTAGCCCAGCAGGTACTGGGAGATGTTCTGTACCTACCCCATCCCTCCTAAGAGAGGTTCCCATCTGGTGCAGTCCCCAAGGCAGATTTAGCCTTGGCCAAAGCTGAGCACAAGAAGGCTCCTGGCTTGCCTCTGAGTGGTCCTGAGGTCTGTGTGGCTTTCCCACAGGGCTTGGAGGCTGCGGACAGTGACCCCAGCGTGCCTCCCTATGACACAGCTCTCATCTATGACTACGAGGGAGATGGCTCTGTGGCAGGGACACTGAGTTCCATCCTGACCAGCCTGGGAGATGAGGACCAGGACTATGACTACCTCCGTGACTGGGGCCCCCGCTTTGCCAGACTGGCAGACATGTATGGGCATCAATGAGAAGCAGAGCCAAGAGCATTGGTGCTGACCGGACATGGCCACTCTGTCATGACCACATGCTGGGGCGACATCTGTTGGGGTCCTGCCTCAACGGGGTTCACACGTGACAGGGTAGGGGCATGTGGATTAGAAAAACTAGATAGGAGGAACAGAGAGACAAAAGAAATACAGAGACATAGGATAGAACCAGGAGGGAAATCCAGTAATACTGAATTCATCTGCATTTATTTTCTATATGCTTATATACTCTAATCCCAAAGGGGGAAGAAGGCAAGAGATTGCTTTAACATGACACAGAAAATAAACAGAGCAATTACTTGCTTCAATACTTACCTGAGGGCCGGGGTATGGTTGCGCTGAGTTAAGCATTCTGATGTTTTAGGCAGGACATGCAATGACTACATTTTAGACCAAGCATCCTGTAGGCAGCCGCTCCCTGGGACAAACTTCCCATCATAGCCTTAAAGGAGCAGAACTAGGCTTAAATTCTCTGACCTTTGGTCAAGGTGGAGCGGGTCCACCTCTATGGACCATCTTAATATGCAACACACCAAGTAAACCACACCCTACGTCAGGATGTCTTATTCATAGCCACTCCTTAAGTCAGACCTCTTGTCAATAACTTTCAAAGAGCAAGAGTAGGCTTAAACTCTCTGACCGTCAGACAAGGTGGAGCAGACCCACTCCTGT
Source organism: Dicrostonyx torquatus (assembly GCA_028555095.1). Taxonomy (NCBI): domain Eukaryota; kingdom Metazoa; phylum Chordata; class Mammalia; order Rodentia; family Cricetidae; genus Dicrostonyx; species Dicrostonyx torquatus. The sequence continues at coordinate 2,454,027 of JAQHUG010000241.1, forward strand.
GGGCCCCCACATATTCTTCCCTTTTAAATTTATTTAATAAAGCCTGTGCTTCTGCTACAGGACAGATGACCCTGCCTGGCTTAGGCATCTTCTGCTTTCCAGACTTACCTGTCATGGGTACATACATCACGTACACCCTGTCTTAGGTTGCCTGTCTGGGATAAAGATCTTACCCATCATTGACTACCCTAATCTGCTAATAAAGGGTTAAGGGAGAGTGCATCTCTAGGTGCTGTGCACCTTTGAACCAACTTTCTGTCAGGAGAGTTAATCATATACAAGCAGATAATGCTTTGTGATATACCTACTCCAAGGGACACAATATCTCCTAATAAAGGCATGGAAGATGACCAAGATGGGATGGCCTTTTAAGATTGGTCGAGGATGTCTTTAACAGTTTCTAGCTGCATCAAAATCCAAATTTGTCTTATTAAACATATCAAATCTATGAACTTTTTGGCAGCATATCAAATTTTTCTCAGACAAGCTCTACCTTATTTTTAACCAGTAACATCTTCCTAGTGAACTAAAGCAGTTACAGACATCAACAGGTCAATACCATAATTCTATTAACAATAAATACACATTTTGTCAAATCACAGTTCTCTTAAATCCACTCCAATCAAAGGACAAGAAGAGGTTTCTGTGATGGGTGAGCTATGAGTCTTTTTCCTCTCCTAGCCCAATTGCATTGCTGCTTTTAACTTTCAAAGATAAGTCTGAACTGTCCTAGTCTCTGAGTAGCAGCAAAGAATGTTCTATCATTCCTCTTTCTCTCTGAAGAGGGGTTCAGTCACTCTTTGTTTCCATAATAGTATTCCATTGGTTTAACAAGTCTCTCCCCCAACCCCCAGGGGAACATTTCTAAGATCTCAGTTTTCAGGTCCTTCATTTCATCAGCAGATTGTACACCATCCTGGCAAAAATGAGTTCTGTGTCCCAAGATCTAGTATGGATAAATTGCCAAATATTCAATAAGTGTTCCTGGGCCGGCTCCAAGGTAAATAGGACTCACTAAGTCCAGTAGGTCCACCAAGAAGATGGGAATCACCAGCCATCATCACTATCTTCCTTCCCTTCTCTGACTGCAGCATGGTAACAGAAGAGGGTCAGGAACACAGGTTCAGAGATCTCACTCCACACCAGTGGCTATGATGTCAATAGGGCTGGCATCCTTTTGCTGTGAACACCAAACCAGACATGTCATAAGCCACAGAATCCATCATGCCTCATTCTCCTGTGAAAAAATTACAGATGTGCCCTCGACCCCATATTAAAACAGGGTCGGGTCCTTTCCATAATCCAGTGCAAGGGTCTTTCCACTTTGCTTTAGCGAAGGTCACTCTGGTGCCATCATGCCAAAATCTGTCCATGGCACGGGCATTCGCATTCAGGAACTTTGGAGTAAAAAGGGCATGATTTAAGGCATTGTGTGGCAACTGAAGGTATAGCTTCCCCGTCTTTATCTTTTGGAGTGAGTTTTTAAGGAGCTGTGGCACGCTCCACAATACCTTGTCCTTGAGAATTATAAGGAATGCCTGTTTTATGTTTGATAGTCCATTGGGAACAAAGTTGCTGAAATGCTTTGCTAGTATATCTGAATCCATTATCCATCTTTATAATTTTAGGGATTCCCATATATAAAAAACATTTTAAGCAATGAGTTACCACATGTTTAGTGGCTTTTTTAGTCTGTGCAGAGGCCATTAAGAAACTTGACTATGGCCGGGCGGTGGTGGCACACGCCTTTAATCCCAGCACTTGGGAGGCAGAGGCAGGTGGATCTTTGTGCGTTCGAG